>JAPQNM010000008.1:1434824-1437324 GCA_029783475.1 Metacarcinus magister
ATCACTTTTCATTTTTCACAATAACACAATTTACACACAAACCCCCCACCACGCCCGCCCCACCCCAACATACACCGACGCCCTTAGGTAGTGGTGGGCGTGGTCAGCGGCAAAACACGCACACACACACGCACACACACACACACACACACACACACACACACACAGGTCAAGCCTATAAACAGTGTCAAACAATTACCGTCCCGTCACGCCCTAAGACCGTAACAGAGGCAGGTATACAGGTGCTTCCCACGCCCTAATTAAAGGTAAGTTGCGTCGGGGTGCCTGGGGGCTATGTTTTTTTTTTTTGGGGGGGGGAGAGGGGCACTATGGCTGCTGCTGCCTACTGGCTAATCTGCACAGGTGAACACAGGTAATCCACGACACCTTAAAAGTTCCCTTCTACTACCAAAGACTCCTCCTCCCTGCAGTCTAGTGTACAAAGGAAGAACACATCAGCAGTCCTACTGGACCTAACGAGGCTGTCCTTCTAGCTACACTACTACTAAATATTTACTTGATAGAGACAAAAGGACACCAAAGTGGAAGGCTCCTCAACATAATAATGGTGACATTACAAGAAACATAAAACAAAAGTGACATGCAAATTATCAGTTTATTTTATCAACATGAACAACAAAAATATATAAATGAAAGAAAAAACTGAATCTTGAATTATATAATTATAGCTCAGAAAATATTTCTTGTCCTTTGTAGAATTCCTGTCCAAGTTTTACCGCACGACGTTATTACATTTTGATTCCAATACTTTAAAAAAAACACTTGAACGAGGCTCGTCTGGTATGATGAATAATGAAGAAGCTTTAACGTGTAGACGAGTTGTTAGATGAAAACATACATGATTATCGCTTGCCTCCTTTCTTGCCTCCTTTGTATCCTTTGTTCACCTTGACGGAAGGGAACGGCTTCACTTGGCCGTGTTCGAGGCACCACACGAGGTGCTGCGGCATACTGGCACGATCGTAACTCACAAAACGTGGGTTCTCCCCCAACGCAATGCTGAAGGCGAAGGCCAACGCAAACAGACCACAGCTGTAGCTGTCCTGTTGCCGCTGTACAGGCCACACCTTTGTCCCTGGAGGACAGGCATACAGCTGCTGCAGCTGCCTCACCAGCGCGGCGGTGGAGGGGGACACATCATGGTACATGGAGTCGTACACCGCCAGCTGGCCGCTGCGTTCCGCACCAAAGGAGGACAGCAGCAGCCAGTGAGTGCCCAACGCACGGCTGTAGTCTGCCATGCACGCAAGACTCTGCGGCGCCGATCGGTTCACCACCTGCACGAACAGAGTGTTGGCGCCGGGCTGCAGGGGCGGCAGGGTGAAGGCCGCCCCGCAGGCGTACAGCCCACCAATGTGTGGGAACTGTCGCTGCAACACTTCCTGGGCCAAGTCGATCACGTCGTCTGATAACCAACGTTGGCCCAGGATGTCACTCTTGTCGCTGCTGCCAAGACGACGAAGTGGCAGCGGCGAGAACGAGAGGCTGGTCAGCCCGGCCTCCTTAAGGAAGGCTTCAAGGGTGTCCTGATCAACTTCATGAAGCTAAGCTAAGCTAAGCTAACCTAACCTAACCTAACCTAAGCCCACAAGCTGGGCCGTCTGGTGCACGACAGGCAATGTGTAGGAACCCCCACCTCCCTCATGGGGAAGGTGCGGGAGTTCCTGTCCACCGCCTGGTGGCTAGGTCCCCTGAAGGTGGGCTCTGCAAGGGATCCCTTGAAGGAGTGCAGCATCCTCGCCGCGCTGGGCTGGCGGGAAGTATTGCCCATCCTGCTGGGTCTGAAGGCACGTGTGGCCTGCATGGAGGAACAAGTTCTAATGGCTGACAAGGAACACGAAGCATTTGTGCTTAAATTCCTGCTGGCCGTGTGTTTGTTGCTTGGTGTTGGTGCCTGTGTTCAGCGTCCTGTTGGCGCGGTGGACCTGAGCACGATTCACCCTGGCCCGGGAAACCCAACCATCAATGGTGGTAACCAAGATTAAACCACACACTAATGATGACCTTGTAAGGCTGGAACACTACACACTGGAACGATGCATCATTATGGTGGTGCATGAAATGATGACCAGCGATGGTCTGGTAATCAGGAAGGGAAAATACGTCGTTTGCAAACGAGGTTTCCAATGACAAACACGTCTCAGGCACACTGTTGGCCGTGCCCTCGGTGGAAGGAACAAACACACACTCACAAGGGTATGAAGTGGTCACTGAAGTCCTGGAGCCAGGCCAGTATGACGTCACAGTCCTGCACAATGAAGGGAATGACACCAAGGGTGCCACCAGCGTGGTGCGGAGGAGCGTGCTGGTGCCAAGTAGGTTGAGGGATCGGCTGTGGGGGCACGAACAGACCCACCTCACTAACCTGCGGCACAAGTACAACGTGGAAGTGTTCACTGATGCAAAACGCGGCAAGCTGCACATTAAGGGAACCAAGAACAATGTGCTGGAGTGTTACGCGGCTGTTAGGGACTTGATG
>JAPQNM010000008.1:1439824-1444824 GCA_029783475.1 Metacarcinus magister
TTCAAGGTCAAACTCTGCAATGACCTATGTTCCGCCGTCACATCATCCTCCTCACCATCATCACATCATCTTCATCCTTATCATCGTCACTATCACATCGTCCTCGTCACCATCACGCTGCAGTCCTAATGGTGACTCAGGGAGGGAATGGTGTGATCTGATTGGTTGATTATACCCCTGGGAACCAATGACAGGCCTGGCAGTACTTTCTTTCCCTCAGAGTGTAATAATGATCCACTTAGCAGGAAAGTTAATGAGGGAGGGATGGAGGGACGGAGGGAAGGAAGGGAAGGAGGGAGGGAAGGAGGGAGGGAGGAAAGGATGAAATGAAAGAAGAAGGGGAAAGAAGGGTGTTAAAAGGAGGGAAGGCAGGATAAAAGAAAGGAGAGAGGAAAGGAGGGAGGGAGGGAGGGAAGAAAGAAGAGAAGGATGGAAGGAGGGTAGGAGAGAGTAAAGGAGTGCAGGAGGAAGGGAAGGAAGGACCCTCACGCCCTTCTTAGACTTGTGACTGCTAGGCCGGTTTTCCCTTTTCCTTTTTCCTTTCCTTTTATTTCCCCTTTCCCTTTTCCTTTCCCTTTCATTTTCCTTTTCACTTTCCTATCCATGTCCTTCCTTCGTCTTTTTAACTCTCCCTTCCTACGCTTTTCTCTCTCGTTTCCACTCACATTTCTTTTTTCTTTTCTTTTCCTTTTCTTCCCATACACACTTTTTTTTCTTTCTTTCACTTTATTTTTCTTCATTAATGTCGTGTTTTATTTATTTATTTACTTTATTTTTCCAAGTTTCTTTTTCCTCTTTGTTAGAAATTCACTTTTTTTATATCAAGAAAAAAACAACAACAATAATCCTCGTTTTCACATTAAATATTAAATAAATGTGAATAGCAGGTAAGTAAACATTCCTCCTCCTCTTCCTCCTCCTCCTCCCCCTCCTCTTCCTCCCCCTCCTCCTCCTCCTCCTCCACCACGTCTTCAAAGGCACCTCAAGCCACGCCCTTGAAATAGTAAAGCGCGTGTTTCCTATCTCGCGAGGCCAAGGAAGGAAGGAAGGCGAAGGAGGGAGAGTGACGGAGGGAAGGTGAAGGAAGGTGCGTGAAGGAAGGAGGATGAAGGAAGAAAGGTGAAGGAGAGAAAGTGAAGGAGAGAAAGTGCAGGAGGGAAAGTGCAGGAGGGAAGGTGAAGGAGGAGAGGTGAAAGAGGAAGGGTGAAGGAGGGAAAGTGAAGGAGGAAAGGTGATGGAAAACACAAGTGGGAGACACGGATCATTAAATATTTTGACAGCTGGGCGTGACAGCGGGGGTGGGGACGGGGGGGCGTCAAAGCAAACATGAGGAGGAGGGTGTGTGAGGGTGTGTTAGGGTGTGTTAGGGTGTGTGAGGGTGTGTGAGGGTGTGGTAAAGGGTGATGCGTGTAGGTGTGTAACAGAGAGGTGATGACAAACAAATATTAAAGAGAGGTGTTGAAAGGGTGTGAAGAGAAGGTGGTAACGTTTAGGATTCATTAAGGGGAGGTGTTACAGGTGTTAAAGGGGCGGTAATGGGATGTGTTAAGGGGTGTTAAGGGGGGGGTGTGAAGAGGAAGGTGTGTTAATGACAGGTAATAATGAAATTGTCTAAGGTGATTATGCATTTGAAATTATCGGAAACTGAGGCGTTAGAGAGAGAGAGAGAGAGAGAGAGAGAGAGAGAGAGAGAGAGAGAGAGAGAGAGAGAGAGAGAGAGAGAGAGAGAGAGAGAGAGAGAGAGAGAGTAAAGGGATAGGTGATAAAAAGGGAAAGTTTTAAGGGGACACATCGGTAAAAAGTTTAGATTAATTAAGAAAGTTTAATTTTTTTCTAAGTTAACAAGTCACGTTAAAACTTGACAAGATGTTACTGGAGAATGTGGAGGAGGAGGAGGAGAAGGAGGAGGAGGAGGAGGAGGAGGAGGAGGAGGAGGAGGAGGAGGAGGAGGAGGAGGAGGAAGAGGAGGAGGGAGATGTCTCGTGAAAAAATAACCCTTCTCTCTCTCTCTCTCTATCTCTCTCTCTCAAAAAAAGAAAAAAAAAGAAACATTGCAACGACGACAAGGATATGTGTGTGTGTGTGTGTGTGTGTGTGTGTGTGTGTGTGTGTGTGTGTGTGTGTGTGTGTGTGTGTGTGTGTGTGTGTGTGTAGATTACTGTAAGCCCTTTAGAGAGACATGTACGTACGTACACAGAAGCTTAAGACTAACGTAACGCACAACTCTCTCTCTCTCTCTCTCTCTCTCTCTCTCTCTCTCTCTCTCTCTCTCTCTCTCTCTCTCTCTCTCCAATACAACACTTGAGAGAGAGAGAGAGAGAGAGAGAGAGAGAGAGAGAGAGAGAGAGAGAGAGAGAGAGAGAGAGAGAGAGAGAGAGAGAGAGAGAGAGAGAGAGAGAGAGAGAGCGAGAGAGAAACAAAAAGTCTTGACCTGAGCGAGGCAGGAATTCGATAAAGTTGAAAAGGACACCACTTAAGTAACTAGAGTTTGGGACACCGACTCAAGGGGGGCAATAACTAACACTCTCTCTCTCTCTCTCTCTCTCTCTCTCTCTCTCTCTCTCTCTCTCTCTCTCTCTCTCTCTCTCTCTCTCTCTCTCTCTCTCTCTCTCTCCTTTTTTCGTTCGTTCTTTCTTTCTTTCTTCCTGTCTCACTCTCAATTTTACTTTCTTTTTTTTCTTTCTTTCTTTATTTCTCGCTCACTCTCTCTTTCTCTTTCTCTTTCCCTTTCTCTCTCTCTCTCCCATCAAGAATAATCGTCAATCACACTCACTTTTATCTAGATGAGCCGTCCATTGTTTCCTTGCTCTCTCCCCTTTCTTCCCCTCGACTCCCTCTCACTCCCCTCTCACCGCCCTCTCAACTCCCCTCTCTACGTGACCGATACTGGCAAGTGGACTCAAATTACCTACGTTGAGGGGGAAGGAAGGGGAAAGAGAGAGGGGAGGTGAGGGAACTGGTATTGAGGGAAAGAGGAATGAGGGGAGGGGAGTGAAGGTGGGGATTAGAGGAAGGGAGAAGAGGGGAAAAGGAGGAGGAAGTGTAAGTTGAGGAAGAGGAAGGAAGGGGAATAGGAAGGGAAGGGGAAGGGGGGAAGGGGTAGGGGAAGGGAAGGGGAAGGGGAATAGTTGAGGTAGAAGAAGAAAAAGAAGAAAAAAGAGAAAAAGAAGAGGAAGAAGAAGCAAAAATCGAAGACAATCAGTAAGACGATTTTCATAAACGTTTTTTTACTCTTAAAATGTCTCTTTTTCCTTTTTTTTATCCCTCCCTTCCCTCACCTCATCCTTCCCCTTCCTCCTCCTTCATCTCATCCCTTCCCTCACCCCATCCTTCCCCTTCCTCCTCTTTCATCTCATCCCTTCCCTCACCTCATCCTTCCCCTTCCCTTCTCTCCCCTCTCCTCTCCTCCCCTCCCCTCCCTCCCCTCGTCGCATCAAGGTCACACACGTCATTAAAATTCATATGAAAAAGAAAAGAAAATCCGAGTCAGTGAGACCAACTTAAAAAAATAATGATAAAAATAAATCTAAATTAATACAAAAAATCTTAGCATCATGATAACGAATGCAACATGTATTAGACTGAATATATTAAGTGTGTATTCTTTTTATATTAATGTGTATTTCGTGGTGTGTATGCATATGTATTGCTGTGTATATTGATGGTGGAGTGAGTCAATACAGTGTTATGATTCTGAGATATTGGTGTTTATTTCATTGTTTTTTTATGTATTATCTATGTATGTTTAGTGTGTAAGTTATTATTATGTATCTTCTATGTATGTTAAGTATGTATGATTCATTGATATGTATACACCTCGCCTTGGAAATATGTGTTAATACTGTGACTTAAAATTGAGAGGAAAAAAAGGAGAATGTGTATGGCAGAGAAATGTATGTATGGTGTGTGTTCTTTTCCCTCGTCCCTCGTCCCTCGTCCCTCCCCTTCCCCTCACGTCAAGCACACGTCACCTCAACTACTTCAAAGACCGTCCCCTCACCCTTACCCTCACCCTCACCCTTACCCTTACCCTAGCTGGCCACTTGATGCCCCTTGGGACTCGCTTTAAGGGGTGTTCTGTCATCATCATCATCATCATCATCATCATCATCATCATCATCATCAGAGTTTCCAGTCACTTCATTATACGATCAAAAGAAAAACAGTTCAGTGATTTTTATATATTTGTTTCCCAGACGATGGCGGTCACTCCCCCCCTCCCTCCCTCCCTCCCTCCCTCCCCCCTTCCTCCCCCCTTCCTCCTTCCTCCCTCCTCTACAATAACAGCACTTACCTTCTTTCTCCCCTCAAATGATCCCTCCCTCCCATACCTTCTTTTCCATTGTTACTACTACTACTACTACTACTACTACTACTACTACTACTACTACTACTACTACTACTACTACTACTACTACTACCTTCTGCCTTCTTCTTACTCTGTGTTACTGTCTCTCCCAATCATCAGTTTCTTCCTGCTTCCCTTCATTCTCACTGTTTTTCTCCCATTCTTTAGTTTCCTCTCTGCCTCTCTCCTAATCTTCAGTTCTTCCCTTTCTCTCTTCCTTTTCTTGTTGCCTCTCTCTCAATTTTCAGTTTTTTCCATTCCTCTCTTCCTCTTCTTACTTTTCTCTCTCCCAATCATCATTTTTTTCCTTCCCTTTCTCTCTTCCTTGTCTTATTTCCTCTCTCCCATTCTTCAGTTTTATTCATTCCACACTGCCACGTCAACGCTTTCTTCATTCCACTTTTAAACTTGTAATGTTCTCGTCTTCCACCTTCGTTCAGGTATGTGATTCCACCTGCCACTCCCTTCTCAGGTGTGTTCATTCATTTATTCATTTATTAACTTTATATGTTTCATTATTTATTGGTCTGCCTTATTGAAGATGTCTGGTTTTATTTCTAACTCATTTTTATTTTATATTCTGTTATTGATTTTATTTTATTTTTATTTGTATTTATTATTGTTTTTATTTTTGTAATGTGTTTTGTTTGTA
>JAPQNM010000008.1:1452324-1457324 GCA_029783475.1 Metacarcinus magister
CAGTTAAAGATGAGGGTGAGTTGGTGTGACACTTAAGATAGACCATCACGTCATGAGATAAGTGCATTTGAGTGTGTTTCTCCTCGCAAATGCATTACTTCATGCACTCAAACATTCAAACACACTCGCTGTATCTTATTTTAACACTTGGCTTAAAAAATTCTATACTTTCGTTAAGATTCTTTTTGTATGCAAGTGTTTTCCTCCCCTTAACAATGCCTGGCAGGTGTAATGGCCTTGTTACGCCTCACTACACTACACTAGTTTGCATACACATGGTTCAAGGGTGTAACGAGGGTGATGTGTGGTGACTTGCGTGTGTCCTGCAATGATGATAACAAGTGTCTAAGGTAATTATATAGATGCTGGACAGGCTAACAACCATCCAGCGTCCACCAATCAGCTGCTTCCTCCTAACTACAACCACCAATCACGTGTGTAGGAAGTGGTAATGAACACAGAGAGAAGTTCAATCCGCCAAGTTAGTGTGAACAGCCAACAGTGAGGGAGAAACGACCTTTATCATACCTCTATGCTCAGGTGACTTGCATCATTACCTCATCTGACTCACCAACACACCTATGAACTAATTAGTGTACAGCATCACCACTCTCCTAACACTACAAGAACAAGATCACTGGGTATGATCGTATTACGTTTTCTATTGTAATGCTTTAACGAGACGGTCACCGCTATAGTAGGATTGTGTTGATTACTTGATTGTCTAGTTTAATTATGTGGTTGTAGGGAGACGTAACGATGAGGTTAACTTCGCATTCTTACACTCATCACAGCCACTCATCATGTTGTCACTCATTCCTCTCTCACTCATCACACCCCTAACACTGATTCACTCATTCATTTCCCTCACATCACAACCCTCACACTCACTCACTCATTCCTCTCACCCAACACACACCTCACGCTCACTCACTCATTCCTCACACACAACACACCCCTCTCACACACTCACTCATTCCTCTCCCCAGAACACGGCAGCGCACCACTCCTGTCTATGTACCGTTCCTGCCGCTGCATTGCTACCCAGGCCGCGGGAGGCAGCGCGGCGCTATAAACAGTGACACCAGGTATTCAGGGCTCCCGGCATGGCAAGGCGGGGGAGGGAGGGAGGCGCGTTAAGAGGACTTAGACCAACCACTTGCATAACGCACGGCCATGAGGTGAGGGCGAGGGCTTAGGTAAAGGAGAAACTGTGCCGGCAGGGGCGTTAGGGAGGCAGATGTGTGAGGGAGAGGCAGGGGCTTGAGGGATGCAGGGGCGTGAGGGAGGCAGGAGCTTGAGGGGAAGGCAGGGGTGTGAGGGAGGCAGGGGCTTGAAGGAGGCAGGGGCTTGAGGGGGGCAGGGGAGCATTGGCGAGGCAGGGGAGGGAAGGGAAAGAGAGAGTGAGTCGTAGATGGAAGATTTAATGATAGTTTGCAGCGACGAGGGAAGACAAAACTGTGTGAGTTCTTTGAACGCGGTGGTAATTAGGAACACACCACACACACACACACACCACACACACACACACCACACACACACACACATGAATAACGACACATTTGGCTTTATATATTAACTTCTTGGAGGATAAGGACGAGGAGGTGGTGGTGGTGGTGGTAGTGGTGGTGGTAGTGGTGGTGATTGTGGTTGTGGTGGCACGTGAAGACAGTAAGTAGACAGGAAAGACGGAACGAACTCAAGGCATGATTGCAGGGTGAGTGAGTGAGTGAGTGAGTGAGTGGTGAGAGGGAAGATCTAAGGGGTTGAAAGTAAGAAGGGAGGGACAGACAGTTGTAGGAATAGACTAAAGGAGTTATGAGGACGTATGAAGTGTGAGGATGGAAGTTATGAGGTTGTGCAGGGAGGAATGAGGTGAGGTAGACTGAGAATTATGAGGTGAGGTTGTGGAGAGTTGTAGGTAAGAACGGAGGTTACATGTGTGAGGTTGTGAGGTGTGGATATGAGGATGAGGTAAGGTGGACTGTGCAGACTGTCAGGTTGGTTAGAAAAATGTGAGGTTGTGAGGTTTATATGAGGTGATGTGACAAGAGTGAGGTAATGTATGTACGATTGTGAGATACATTATGAGGTGAGATACTTTGTGAGGTTGTGAGGTTGTGAGGTGAGGTTGTAGGAAAGCGTCACACACCTGTTATTAATTGGCTGAGTACAAATGACAGGTGTGACGGGCATCTTCATCACAGGTAACAGGAAACAGGTAGCAAGCGTGTCTACTACTTCCTCTCTCTCTCTCTCTCTCTCTCTCTCTCTTCTCTTTCTCTCTCTCTCTCTCTCTCTCTCTCTCTCTCTCTCTCTCTCTCTCTCTCTCTCTCTCTCTCTCTCTCTCTCTCTCTCAGTGCACACGTAAACCAAACATTATTTATCAATACACAAACTTGATTATTTTTTTCCCTCCTTCCTTCCACATGTACAAACAAGTCATTAATTAACACACACACACACACACACACACACACACACACACACACACACACACACACACACACACACACACACACACACTAATGTTTACCCAAGGAAAGAACCTCAGCTCATTTCTATTCATATTATCTTTAAGACTAAGATCAACATACATTTCTATGCATCAGGTAAAACATTCACTTAAGATTCTTCAATTCAACCCCAGTTATACCTAATGAATGAGAGAGAGAGAGAGAGAGAGAGAGAGAGAGAGAGAGAGAGAGAGAGAGAGAGAGAGAGAGAGAGAGAGAGAGAGAGAGAGAGAGAGAGAGAGAGAGAGAGATTTATATGTAATTTTATATTTAATGTTTAATTTATTTATGATTGCCCTTAAGATAGGCAGAACACGACAGTTCACCTTTGGGCAAAATAATTTATATAAGTTTAAATAAAAAAAAAGAAAAAAAAGAGAGAGAGAGAGAGAGAGAGAGAGAGAGAGAGAGAGAGAGAGAGAGAGAGAGAGAGAGAGAGAGAGAGAGAGAGAGAGAGAGAGAGAGAGAGAGAGAGAGAGAGAGAGAGAGAGAGAGAATATACATGAGATCAACAAGTTAACCCTATTATTTTTCTTTTTATAACAATTCATAACATCAACAACAACTTAAGAAAAAGAAGAGAGATCAAAAATTGTCTTATCTGCCACTATTATTGTTTTTGTTGTTGTTGTTGTTGTTAGTAGTAGTTGTAGTTGTTGTTGTTGTTATTTATCTTCTCGTTTTTAGGATTGTGACTCCCTTCCTAAACACCCACTTCACGGTTATAGCAAATAACAAACATACAACACACATACACACGAACACTCACAATCAGGCGCCAATAATTCATACACTAAATCAAAACGAGGCAAAACAAACTCCAGCGACGCTTTGCCACGGTGCTTATCTCCGTCTCCTTCACCTTTATTCCTTGTGTTTGGTAATACGCTTTGCCACGGTGCTCATCTCCGTCTCCTTCACCTTTACTCCCTATGTTTGGTAATACGCTTTGCCACGGTGCTCATCTCCGTCTCCTTCACCTTTACCTTTGTCGGATTAACACAGAGGTAAACTTTGCCATCCAGGTGACCATTTTACTTTCTCTGAGCCTCGCCAGATGTCCAATTATCGGCCCACCTGTGTACCTAATGACGAAGAAGTTAATAAGGGGAAAGTAATACTCAAGTGAAATCTGAATCATTAACAGAGAACATAAGTGAAGAGTATTGAAGGATGAATAAGTAATGGAGAGAAAATAAGATAAAACAGAACAAGAACACAGATAATGAAGCAAAAGTAAGATAAAACAGAACAGGAACAGCATAAAACAAAAAAAATAAAATAAAACAGATCAAGAAAAAAAATAAATAAATAAAAATAAATAAATAAATAAATAAAACAGAACAAGAACACATAATGAACAGAAAAAACCGAGTAAATCACACAAACAGAATCTGAGGTTATTAATGACATGATCTAAAGAGTAGTGAAGTGAGGAATGAAGTGCAGGTAACATCATTAGGAGAGTTGATGTGAGTGAGGTGAGTGAGGTGAGGTGAGGTGAGTGAGATGAGGTGAGGTAGGTTAAAGTGAGTGAGGTGTAGTGAGTAAGGTGAGTGAGGTAAGATGAGTGAAGTGATGTGAAGTGAGTTAAAGTGAGTGAATGAGTTGAAGTGAGTTGAAGTGAAGTGAGTGTGTGGGCGATATGCTAATGAGGTGGGAAAGTATGCAAATTGATTCCCTTAATTAGAGCTGAGAAAGTAAGTCTTAATGTTGTGTCAGAAGGTCAATAGTTCATTAAAATGTTGCGAGATTTGAAGGAAAGTGTGTGTGTGTGTGTGTGTGTGTGTGTGTGTGTGTGTGTGTGTGTGTGTGTGTGTGTGTGTGTGTGTGTGTGTGTGTGTGTGTGTGTAACAAGAGGTATAATAAGGCGAGTTATTACCATATAGTCATTAAAAAAAACAATTACACACACACACACACACACACACACACACACACACACACACACACACACACACACACACACACACACACACACACACACACTTTCGCCTCACCATCCTTGTTTATGAATAATGTTTGTATTATTCTATTGTTTTTCATTCCTATTGTATTTAATTATTCATATACTTTATTATTCATTTAAATATATACTGTTATCTAATCAGTAAGTCAGTCTAACATAATAATATACTCAGACATAACAAAAAAAAAATAATAATAAAAAATCTGAATATTAAAACCTGTGTCTGATTTTCCATTAAGTCAAAGAAAGTCAAGGGTTACCAAGGTGTGGGAGCAGGTAATGGTAATGGTAATAGTAATGGTAATAGTAATAGTAATAGTAATGGTAATGGTAATAGTAATAGTAATGGCAATAGTAATGGTAATGGTAATAGTAATAGTAATGGTAATAGTAATAATAATAGTAATAGTAATAGTAATGATAATAGTAACGGTAATGATAATAGTAATAGTAATGGTAATAGTAATAATAATAGTAATAGTAATAGTAATGATAATGGTAATGGTAATAGTAAT
>JAPQNM010000008.1:1467324-1477324 GCA_029783475.1 Metacarcinus magister
ACTAGTTTGATACATAAAAAGACACACAGCTACTCTCTCTCTCTCTCTCTCTCTCTCTCTCTCTCTCTCTCTCTCTCTCTCTCTCTCTCTCTCTCTCTCTCTCTCTCTCTCTCTCTCTCTCTCTCTCTCTCTCATCCTCCTCTTCCCCTCACTAACCTTAATTAAATACTTCATCTCCATAATGACTGCAAGACTTAAGGGGAGTTTTGAGCGAGGGCATTCAGAGGCGGCGGGGTGAAGAAGGGTGGGAAAAGTGGGAAAAATTATGTAAAGTGTGTGAAAGTGTGAAAAAATGGTGAAAAAGTGTGAAATTGTGTGAAAAGTGTGGAAAATTGTGTGAAAAATTATGTAAAGTGTGAAAAAATGGTGAGAAAATGGTGCAAAAGTGTGGAAATAGTATGAAAAATTATGTAACAAATGGAAAAGTGTTTAAAAGTGTGAAGAAATGTAGAAAAAAAAGTGTTTGTGTAATAATATGTGTAAAATAAAAAGTAAAAAGTGTGTAAAAAGTGTGTAAAACGTATAAAATAGTGTGAAAAAGTGTAAAAAGTGTGTAAGAAGTGTGTCAAAATATGTAATGGAAAACGTGTATAAAATAAGTGAAAAAAAGTGTACAAAGTGTGAAAAAAGTGTGTAAGAATTGTGTAAAAAATGTAAAATAGTATAACAAGTGTGAACAGTGTAAAAAGTGTGTATAAAGTGTGTAAGAACAGTGTGTTAAAATAGTGTGTGAAATAAGTGTGTAAAAATTTATTGTCCTGAACGGAGAGACGAGGGTGAAGGAGGGAGGGAGGGAGGGAGGGAGGGAGGGAGGGAGGAAGGAAGGAAGGAAGGAAGGAGGAGGAGGAGATGGTCGGATAATGATGGAAAGACAAAGGAGGATGGAATAGAGGAGGAGGAAGAAGAGGAGGAGGAGAAGGAGGAGAAGGAGGAGGAGGTGGATTTATGAGGAAAACTTCAATGTGATAGGTATTAAAAAGAGAGAGAGAGAGAGAGAGAGAGAGAGAGAGAGAGAGAGAGAGAGAGAGAGAGAGAGAGAGAGAGAGAGAGAGAGAGAGAGAGAGAGAGAAAAAAAAGTTAAATGTGGGCTAAATGTACGTAAGAGATACAGTAAATTAACAAATAAATAAATAAATAAATGAATAAATAAATGAATAAGGGAAGAAAGTCAAGGATTTTAGTGACATGTGGTGAGTCATGGAACGGAAAAGGCTCACCTACAAAAAAAAAAATAATAAAAACTACGGAGAGCAAAAAAAGGCTTAAGAAGAAGAAAAAAAAACCAGACGTCGGTTCTTTAGACATTTGAAGGAAGAGGAAGACAATTCTGACCATCCATCCGCCCATCCCATCCTTGTAGGGGGGGGGGAGAAGGAAGGGTTAGAGAGAGGAGTGAGGGGAAGAGGGAGGAGTGAAGGGTAGAGGGGAGAGGGGTGAAGGGAGGGAGGGACGGGTAGAGGGACAGTGAGAGACAGTAAAAGACAGTGAGGGGAGAGGAGGAGTGAGGGGAAGACGGGAGAAATGAGTGGGTGAGGGACAGCTAAGGGGAGAGAGGTAGGGGTAAGGGGAGAGGAAGGGGTGAGGAGTAGAAGGAGGAGTGAGGGAAAGAGGAGTGAGGGGGGGAGAGGAACAGGTGAGGGGATGAGGGACAAGGAAATGGAATGAGGGATGATGGTGAGTGAGGGTGAGGGTGAGAGTGAGGGTGAGTGTGAAGGATGAGTGTGAGGGTGGCAGCAAGGGGTGAAAGTGAAGGGTGAGGGTAACAGAGGACACCAGTAACACTCACACTTTCTCCCTCACTTTCCTGAATAGCAGCTTATCTCCTTCCCTCCCTTCCTCCTCACTCACTCATGATCTCCCTCTCTCTCTCCCTCACTCATTCACATACTCCTTCCCTCCTTCCCTCCCTCCCTCATTCTCTCACTCACTCACTCACTCACTCACACAGAGCAAGGGATGATGGAAGGGTAGATCGGACAAACTAACCTCCCTCCTTCCCTTCCCTCCCTCCCTCCATCCCTCCTTCCCTCCTTCCCTCCCTCCTCCCTCCATCCTTCCCTCCAACAATCCCTCAAACTACTAACTGTTATGAGGTGAGAAAGAGGGAGAGAGGGAGGGTGAGAGGGTGGGAGGGAGGAACCACCAACCTGACACCCTCCCTTTCTTTCCTCCCTCCCTCCCCTCTTCCCTCCCTCCTTCCCTCCCTCCTTTCCTTCCCTTCCTAGCAAAACAATCAACTCTAAGGAATATAAAAACGAAGAATAAAAAAGAAATAAAGTTTAAAAAAGAGAAAAAAAAGTATGGAGAGAGAGAGAGAGAGAGAGAGAGAGAGAGAGAGAGAGAGAGAGAGAGAGAGAGAGAGAGAGAGAGAGAGAGAGAGAGAGAGAGAGAGAGAGAGAGAGAGACGATGTAATAGAGGAAGGCCCAAGATTAAGGGGAGGCATGTGAGGGGAGAGATAAGAGGGAGGGGAGGGGTGCGGTAAGTGAGGAATGAGGAATGAGAGGGGAGAGAGAGAAGAGAGGAGAGAGAGAAGAGGGGAGAGGGAGAAGAGGGGAAAAATGCAATGAAGTGGAAGAGTAAAGAACAATGGAGGGAAGGGCGATAAGAACGATATTAGAAGGAGAGGAAGGAGGGAAAACGGAAGAGAGATATGAGAGAGAGAGAGAGAGAGAGAGAGAGAGAGAGAGAGAGAGAGAGAGAGAGAGAGAGAGAGAGAGAGAGAGAGAGAGAGAGAGAGAGAGAGAATCTAAACTTACATATACAAGCAAACATCACACTTATCCAACACTACCACACACACACACACACACACACACACACACACACACACACACACACACACAAAAAAAAAAGAAGGCCTTGAGGAAAAAAAAACCAGAGAAACGGAAGACAACCACATGACAGACGTGTGTGTGTGTGTGTGTGTGTGTGTGTGTGTGTGTGTGTGTGTGTGTGTGTGTGTGTGTGTGTGTGTGTGTGAACAGAATGCATACACGTTGCTAGTATCTTGATTATCATTTTTTCCATAAACAAGACAATAATAATAATAATAATAATAATAATAATAATAATAATAATAATAATAACAATAATAATAATAATAATAATAACAATAATAATAATAATAATAATAACAATAACATTACACTAATTCCATTCATACATTCACATACATAAACATATACACACTTAGAAATGACATACATACATACAAACATACTTACATACATACATATACACATATCACATACATACATACATACATACATACATACATACATACATACACACATACATACAAACAAACATACATACATACATACACACAGGATCCATTTTAAGATTACGAGGGAAGTAGAAATTCAATTCCATCCATAATAATTTACCATATTAACTGGGCCACGTGATCTCTCTCTCTCTCTCTCTCTCTCTCTCTCTCTCTCTCTCTCTCTCTCTCTCTCTCTCTCTCTCTCTCTCTCTCTCTCTCTCTCCCCGGAAGTGTAATCTCTTCTTTATTAATCTCACTTAAACCTAATCCTCTTTTGGTGATGATCCTTGCAGATGACACCTCACCCCCCCCACCCCCTCTCTCTCCTCTCTCTCTCTCTCTCCTCTCTCTCTCTCTCTCTCTCTCTCTCTCTCTCTCTCTCTCTCTCTCGTCTTTAGTTCTCTATGCGCTTCGCCGCTCTCATTTTTTTTGTTTCTTTCCTCCCTCCTTCCCTGCCTTTGTTTTTTTTTTATTCATAGGCCTAGTCTCGCCCTTCTTCCCTTCCTGTAATTCTTCTCCCATGAGCCTCGCCCCTTATTCTCTCTCTCTCTCTCTCTCTCTCTCTCTCTCTCTCTCTCTCTCTCTCTCTCTCTCTCTCTCTCTCTCTCTCGTCACCACCCAAGCATATATTTGTTATTTCGTTCCTACACCACCATCACCATCATCACCACCACCATCATCACCATCATCACCATCATTATCATTCCACAGCATCATCATGAAACATCATTATCACCTCCATTATTATCCCCATTACCATTATCACCTCTCTCTCTCTCTCTCTCTCTCTCTCTCTCTCTCTCTCTCTCTCTCTCTCAGTATTAAGTTCGATCTGTTAGGATGAGCAAGATGGCGTCACGGTGGCTTCAGTTATTAATATATTGCTTATCTATGTATTATTTCTTCGTGTCACTCTCTAATTAAGCTATTTTGAATTTATGTATTTTTTTTTTTTATATTTCAGTTATATTTTTTTGGTATATCAAATTCTTTCTTTCTCTTTCTCTCTTTTTTTTTTTTCTGTATTTTTCGAATCGTTTTTCCATCATATTTTTCTTTCCCTATTCATTTTTTTTTCGTTTAATTTATTTCCTCCCCTCACACACTGTTTTGATTTTCATGTTAATTTTGTAATGCAACTTTTTTTTTCCTCTCTCTCTCTCTCTCTCTCTCTCTCTCTCTCTCTCTCTCTCTCTCTCTCTCTCTCTGTATGATAAATGAAGGGGAAGGAAAAAGCCGCTAAATGATGAGCAAAAGGAAAATTGAGAGGAAAATATTGAGGGAAATAAAAAGGAAAATATTGATGCACAGAGAAGGAAAGAAAATCCAGAAAAAAAAATGAAAGAAATAAAAAATGAATATAAACTAAATCTAATAAAATAGAAATGAATAAATAACAAATAAATAAATAAAACAGAACCAAACACAAGACTTAAATACTTGAAAAACCTTAACACACACACACACACACACACACACACACACACACACACACACACACACACACACTTTTCCTTGTTTTCTATTTCATGTTGCAATATTCAGGACATTTTAGTGCAATACAACGCCTTAGTACACCTTTCAATGGGTATTAAAGGTGATGAGTGGGCGGAGAGAGGGTGGTGAGAGGGACTGAAGGTGGTGAATGAGTGGGTGGTGATGACAGAGGAGAGGGAGAGAGGGGGAGGGGGGGGCGTGAGGGGGTGAGGGGGTGGGGTAAGGTGCAGACAGACAGAGAAGGAAAAAAAGAGGGAAAAGTTAAAATAAGGAAAAGAATGAACAAAGGAATTGGATGGAAGGGAAGAAGGAAAGAGAGGAAGGAAAGCAGATGAAGGAAAGATGAAGGAAATATGAAAGAAATGAAGAGGAAATGAAAGGAAGAAAGATGATGAATGGACGGGATGGAAGTGAAGTGGATGAGAGATAAAAATGGGGAATAAATGAGAGGGATGAAGAAGGTAATGAGGAGGGGAAACAAGAAGGGGAATAAGAGGGAAATGTGAGGGAATGATGAATGATTGAGGTTTGAGAGGGGAAAAAATCTCTCTCTCTCTCTCTCTCTCTCTCTCTCTCTCTCTCTCTCTCTCTCTCTCTCTCTCTCTCTCTCTCCGGTATTCTCTTTTTAGTTCTCTGACGAAAAATCTCTTTGACTGCGGCGTTATTGCAAGTGTGTGTGTGTGTGTGTGTGTGTGTGTGTGTGTGTGTGTGTGTGTGTGTGTGTGTGTGTGTGTGTGTGTGTGTTTAGAGAGAGAGAGAGGGAGGGAGAGAGAGAGAAAGAGGAGAGAGAGAGAGAGAGAGAGGAGGAGAGAGAGAGAGAGAGAGGAGAGAGCGAGAGGAGGGAGAGAAGAGAGAGAGAGAGAGAGAGAAGAGAGAGAGAGAGAGAGAGAGAGAGAGAGAGAGAGAGAGAGAGAGAGAGAGAGAGAGAGTTGTGTAAACAGAAGAGGCTTATCACCTTGAGGTACGCCGGACGGACAGCCAACAACACACAGGTAATCAGGGTGGACAGGTAAGTTAAGGGAGCCCACCTGTCTGCGGCCCTGAGAGGCGGGGAGACCCTTACACCTCCATTAAACACAAAAACTTGACCAATTCTAGAAGTGAGCAGCGTTGAGGCGTTAATCAGCTTAGCGTTGGATGTTGCGCCACGCCTCTTGTTTGTGTTTGTGTGTATGTGTGTGTGTGTGTGTGTGTGTGTGTGTGTGTGTGTGTGTGTGTGTGTGTGTGTGTGTGTGTGTGTGGATTGTGTTTTGTTTTGTTTTCTTTCCTCTCGTTGGTTGTGTTGTGTTGTGTTGTGTTGTTCCGATGAAGTTTCCCTCCCTATATTCCGTTATATGGTTGCCTTGGTTCAAAGTTTTCCCTTTTTGTTTTATATGTTGCAAAATTTCCGTGTGGTTCGGGTTTGGTCAGTGTTAAAGTTTCCATCTTACTTGTTGCTGTTTCCTTCTCGCTAGTTTGGCAGTGTTTAAAAAAGCTTCCCTCTCTCGTCTGTCTGTCCATCAATGTTTCCTTCCCGCTTGTGTAGCTTCGCGTGGGGGAGGGGGCGGCGTGGGGGGGGAGGTGGTGTCAGGTGTGGAGGTGTATCTTCATCATGCATTGACCTGGGTTCGATTCCCTTTCATGTGTAGCTAATGAGACCAAGTCAGTCACGCAGAGTTCAAGTGTATCAACCTAGATGTGTATTGACGTTTTCATCTTCATAAATGTGAAGAGAATAAGACCTTGAGGAATGAAAGGATTTATAAATGAGGTAAAAAAAAATGGGGTAAAAAATATAAGGATTCAATACCAATTAATCGTGTTTTCCCCTCACATTAAGGGGACACATTGCAGGGATAAATTTTTACCAAGTTAAATTTATACCAACGAGATATGTTCATACGAAAAGGTTGAAGGTGGTGGTGGTGATGGTGGTGGTGGTGGTGGTGGTGGTGGTGGTGGTGGTGGTGGTGGTGGTGGTGGTGGTGGTGGTGGTGGTGGTGGTGGTGGTGGTCTGTATTGAACACTGACTCAAAAAATATGTTTCACTGTTATTATTCAGCAGTTTGAGCGACGAGAGAGAGAGAGAGAGAGAGAGAGAGAGAGAGAGAGAGAGAGAGAGAGAGAGAGAGAGAGAGAGAGAGAGAGAGAGAGAATAGCTGTTATCTCCTCTTCATCCTCGTCCACACAGTCCCTTCAAGTGGAGGTTATCGCCCCCATCTTCCCCTTTATAAGTGTGGCTTCCCTTCCACTCTTCCACCTTTACTTCTCACCTTCAATCACTCCACCAAACCTTTCACTTTCCCTTCTCTTCCACCTAAAACACACACACACCTTCCCTCACTCCACCTCCCTTCACTCCCCTCCAACAGCAACCCTCTCCACTCTCTTCCACCTAATACCCCACTCCTTCCTCTCCTCCACCTATAACTAACTTTCCTTCCTCACCCCACTCACTCCATCCTAACAGTCACTCTCCCCTCCCCTCCCCTCCCCACTCACTCCCATCTTACTCCACTACCAGTCTGTCCATCTTCCATCTTCCATCCCAGCGTTCACTTCCTCTACTTCATCCCCACCACCACCACCACCTCCTCACCCCCCCTGCTAACCCTTGCCTGCCTCCCGCCCCCCTATACCGCACCAGGCAGGGATTACCGGCCCCCTGCTGATGCTTGGCCGGACAAAGCTCCTTGGACGACTGGAGCGAGCGGACGAGAGGACATGAGGCGTAGAGATAAGATAAAGAAGAGATAAGAGAGAGAAAGAAAAAGAGAGTGAGAGAGGGAGAGAAAAAAAAGTTTCTTACAAAATATGGTAGAATAAAAGGGATATATAATACAATACAATACAATAATTTACTGTCGTTCAAACACGTTGCGGGGAAGATATACTAGTGTGTGATGTTTGCTTTATTGAATGACAGTGAAATAACCTTGGATTTACGTGGTGGTGATGATGATGATGATGATGATGATAAAATTTGCTTGGGGGTATTAAAAAAAAGTTTGTTTACTATTACTATTATTATCATTGTTATTATATGGCGATACATAAAGTCCTGTTCATTGTAGTTAGAGTCGATGCTCCCATTATACACCAAGATATACTCGCCCTAACGAGCCTCAGGAAGGTATTATCAAAACTGGCATAGGATCCACGTGACTGCCAGACCACAATAGGAAGGAAGGAAGGAAGGAAGGAAGGAAGGAAGGAAGGAAGGAAGGATAGAAGGAAGGAAGGAAGGAAGGAGAGGCGGAAATATTTCTTCCCCATTCCTCCATTAAACTCACTCTCTCTCTCTCTCTCTCTCTCTCTCTCTCTCTCTCTCTCTCTCTCTCTCTCTCTCTCTCTCTCTCTCTCTCTCTCTCTCTCTCTCTCTCTCTCTCTCTTTACTTTTCCTTCCTATCTCATTCCTCCCAGACTTCCTTTTTTCCCTCTACCTTCCTTCACTTCCTTATCTCTTCTCCTCCCTCTGTCCCTCCTTCCCCCTCCCTCTATCCCTCCATCCCTCCTTCCCCCTCCCTCTATCCCTCCTTCCCCTCACTTTTCACTCAGGCTTCCCCACTCACTCTCTCCTTCCCCTTCCCTTCACTCCTTCGTCACCTTTAAACACACTCCTAACACTCCCTCCCTCACACTGATCCTAATCTTGACACACGCTAGTCACACACACACACACACACACACACACACACACACACACACACACACACACACACACACTTAAATCACTTTTCATCTCCTCTGTACCACCACGCCCTTGCTCTCTCTCTCTCTCTCTCTCTCTCTCTCTCTCTCTCTCTCTCTCTCTCTCTCTCTCTCTCTCTCTCTTCTCTCTTCATTTCTAACCTTTCGCTAAAAACTTGTTCCTTCACCTTCTCTGTCCTACCTTTCTCCTTCCTTCTTCCTCCTTCCTTCCTCTCCCTCCTCTTCTTCCTCCTCTTCCATCCTCTCCACATCCATCCCCTTTCACTTCTCTCAACAGTTTCATGTCGAACAATTCTTCCACTTCCCACCATGAACCAGTTTGCTTTCCACCCACGTCCACCTTCCACCTACTCTCACTCCACCTCCTCCACCTCCTCCTATTCCTCCTCCTCTCCTCCACCTCCACCTCCTCCTGCCTTCCTCTTCCATTTGTTTATCTTTCCTCCTTTTCCTTGTATCTTCTTCCTCCTTCATCTCACTCCACTACCACTACCACCACCTCCTCCTACTCCTCCTCCTCCTCCTCTTCCTCTTCCTGCCTTTACCTTCTTTCCTTAACCTGTAGATTTAGTGTAATTACTGTAGTTCCGATATTTACCTATTAAATACTCCTTTAAAAATTCAATTGTTATGTTCCTGTTTATTTTTCCTTTTCATATGTTCCTTTGTTTATTTCTCTACTTCCCTTTCTTCTTCCCCCTCTTGTTGTACGTGGTGGGGGTGGTAGTGTAGGGGTGGTAGTGTGGGGGTAGTGGGGGGCGGCTGTTCTTAGAGGGTTTAGGAAGGGCGGTTCTTAGAGGGTTTAGCGGGCGGGGTTGCGTTATGTATTTGTCAAGGCTTCCCACTCTTCAAAACACCAAGACACTAACACACAGAACACCTATAGCTGTACCGGCTTTGTGTGTGTGTGTGTGTGTGTGTGTGTGTGTGTGTGTGTGTGTGTGTGTGTGTGTGTGTGTGTGTGTGTGTGTGTGTGTGTGGGGCTTAGCGGCGCTGCACACACAAAGGCGGCAATGACCTCACTGACTGACTGATTAACTAAGACTTAACAGACACACTTACTGACTGACTGACTGACTGACACACAGACTGATGGTATGAATGACTGTCTGGCTGACTTACAAATGCAGACACACACACACACACACACACACACACACACACACACACACACACACACACACACACACACACACACACACACGTTATCGGGACCGCCTGTGAAGCTCTGCCAGACACACATCGTAAAGTTAAGTCTAGAATGCAGAGTAAAGTATGTGGCGCTAATAAAATGTTCAACGTAAACAAACACAAACACACAAACACGTAACATTAACCTTCAATGGACCTGTTTTCAATATACAATTTATTTCCATATTTTGTTCTTTTAATATTTTGACAAAACTATTCTTTCTATTCCTTTATCTATATATTTATTCAGAGTTTGACTTCGTAATTTTCTTCACTAATCTTCATTCTCCAAATTTTTTTGATTGTTGGTTATCAATACCGGAATTCTACTCAGTTTATTTAATCATTTATTT
>JAPQNM010000008.1:1482324-1499824 GCA_029783475.1 Metacarcinus magister
CTCTATAACAAATTTCATAAAACGTTGTATATATCTTCAAATAGTTTTTTCTTCTGTAATTAGTTAGGCATTGAACGACTATTAACCACGTATGTAAGGCTAAGGAGTGAGTGTTGTTGTTGTTGTTGTTGTTGTTGTTGTTGGTGGTGGTGGTGGTGGTGGTGGTGGTGGTGGTGGTAGGACAAGATGCAGCCAGAACAGGTGCAGAACAGAACAAGAACATAACATCTGCACTTCATCCTGCTAGTATCCTATTCAATGTCAGTGTATCCTTCCACATCCTTCTTCTTCTTATTATTATTATTATTATTCTCATCATTATATATTATTCATTTATCAATTTTCTCCAGTTATTCAATATTGTTTTTACTCTTCCTCTCGAGATTGATAAAACGAGAACTCATTTCCCCTCACTTCTTCTTCCTCTTTCCTCTCTTCCTCTTCTCTCTTCTTCCTCCTCCTCCTTCTTACCCTCTGTTCCTCATACCTCAAAGCTTCTTTACCTTAAAACTTTTCCCCTTTCCTCTCCTCCCCTCAGATCCCCTTCCTCACCTTCCCCTTAGGTTTGCTCTCCCTTACTCCCCCTCCCCTCATTTCTTCTCTCCCTGAGGCTCCTCCCACTTCTTCTCCCTCCCATTCTTCCCCTTAGGCACTCCTCTTCCTTAAATCTCCCTTTCTTTCCCCTCTCATCTTAGGTTCAGGTCCTTCCCCCTTCCCCCTTCCCCTTCCCCTTCCCCTTACCTGTCTGTTGAGTGTTCATCGTTCACCTTAACCTTTGATCCTCTCTCTCTCTCTCTCTCTCTCTCTCTCTCTCTCTCTCTCTCTCTCTCTCTCTCTCTCTCTCTCTCTCTCTCTCTCTCTCTCTCTCTCTCTCTCTCTCTCATTACTCAACTCAAATTTTGTGGTGTTTTCATTGAGATTTTAACACCGACTTCATTATTTTGTCTTTTTTCCGTGTGTGTGTGTGTGTGTGTGTGTGTGTGTGTGTGTGTGTGTGTGTGTGTGTGTGTGTGTGTGTGTGTGTGTGTGTGGCCAGGCGTACCTCACCCCCCCAAAAAAAAAGTTCACTGCCCACCACACTTGCACTACGTATATATAGTAATAATTTTGAGGACAATTTCCCTTACAATTACAATTACAATTTATATAACAATTTCTCTCCCACCATAACAATATTTCATAACCATTTCAATTATAAATACTTGTGACAATAACCATAAATCACAATCACAATTAGTCATAACTTTACCTTTATTTACAGGTAATATTTGGGTGTTAAGTGATGGAGGTGATGGTGGTATTGGTGGTGGTGGTGGTGGTGGTGGTGGTGGTGGTGGTGGTGGTGGTGGTGGTGGTATTGGTGGTGGTGGTGGTGTGGTGGTGGTGGTGGTGGTGGTGGTGGTGGTGTGGTGGTGGTGGTGGTGGTGGTATTGGTTGTGGCAGAGGTATGTGTTAACTGTTCTTCTCCTTTAATTTCTACCGTTGACACACATTCTCTGCAACACATACACACACACACACACACACACGTCCACTCTCTCTCTCTCTCTCTCTCTCTCTCTCTCTCTCTCTCTCTCTCTCTCTCTCTCTCTCTCTCTCTCTCTCTCTCTCTCTCTCTTCCCTCCACCTGTCATCCTTAGTCTTTAAAGTGTCACCGTCCTTCCCCCCCACCCGCCTTTCCCCCCCCCACCCCGCCCCTCCCCACCCCGCTCCGCCACCACACCTGCAGCTCAGCGCTAATCACCTCAAAATAAGACTTAATAAGGAGGATCACAGGTAATAGTAAGTAGTAGTAGCAGTAGTAGTAGAAGTAGGTGGTGGTGGTTGGTATTAAAGACTAGTATTATATATTTTGCTATTATCATTATCATTATTAGCGTTATAATCGTCACTAATAGAAGAAAAAAAAGTCTGGGAGAGAGTGAGCGTGATAGCAATACCGAGGCAGCAGCAGCAGCAGCAGCAGCAGCAGCAGCATACCACGTCAAGGCAAGCAACAAGGGGAAAAAAAGAACACTGAACATTGATTAATTAACAATACAGGAAACACAGGTGAGGATGGTCACGCACACACACACGCGCACACACACACACACACACACACACACACACACACACACACACACACACACACACACACATAGCAAGGAATAACGAGTGTGTGTCGGTGGTGTTGCCTTTCTTCACGGTCACAAAAGGTGCTATTCACAAGCGTGTCTGCAGGAAAACATCACCACCCACACACACACACACACACACACACACACACACACACACACACACACCACACACACACACACACACACACACACACACACACACACATTCAAGGCCATGTTTCCAGGTCAACACAAATTAACTCATACTTGTGTTGACTTTCACGTTCATATTTTCACAACGGAACACACAACACAACACAACACAACACACTGTTTCACCTTTCTACTTACTTCACCTTCCAACACTCACTCAAACAGATGCAACAGACAACAGAAAAAACAGTGCCAGACTACACTAACACATACTCCCAGGTGTCTCGTGGTGTTGTATACAGTATTAATAGGATATAAACACACCTTAACTTAACACCACTCTTGCATCAGGCCATCTATCGGTAAACTCTGGAACTAGTTGACTGAATCTGCTTTTTCATCTTCACACGAGAGGAACATCAACACACCTGGCTGCCTCCTCATCCCTGTTTTTTTTTTTTTTATTGTTTTTGTCCTCCCTCTCTATCCTTCTCTCCCTATATTTCCCCCTTTCTTTATTTTCTACCTTTCCCTCCTTCGTACTCTCTTATCTAATCTCCCAGGCTCTTCCATCTCCTCTTCCTCTTCCTTCTACAACAGCAGTTCATTAATCTACCTGGGTGTGTGTGTGTGGTGTGTGTGTGTGTGTGTGTGTGTGTGTGTGTGTGTGTGTGTGTGTGTGTGTGTGTGTGTGTGCTTTCTCACCGCCACCCCTTCCCCCCTAACGTCAGCCATTGTCAGCCCCTCCCCCTTCCAGGAACCTCTTATCTTCCTCCCTCCCTAATGTTTCCTCCTCCTCCTCCTCTTCCTTCTTCTCCTCCTCCTCTTCCTCCTTCTTCTTTTTCTTCTTCTTCTCCTCCTCCTCCTCCTACATCATCTTCGTATCTTCTGTCTTAAACAATTCTCTCTCTCTCTCTCTCTCTCTCTCTCTCTCTCTCTCTCTCTCTCTCTCTCTCTCTCTCTCTCTCTCTCTCTCTCTCTCTCTCAGCTCATTAATTACCCACGACCACTTGCCCCCCCCGCCCCCCACACCCCCACCCCTTCACTCCCCCCCCTCCCGGTATGGCTCCCAAGGGTCGTTACGTCATCCTCCCCTCCTCCTCACTACCCTTTCCCCTCCTCCTCCTCCTCCTCTTCCTCCTCCTCCTTTCCCCTTCTTTTCCTCCTCGTCTCTATCCTCTCTATGTATGTGTAATGCCCCGACGACCTTTTCAGGGAAATTGAACGCGGAATGTTCTCTCTCTCTCTCTTTCTCTCTCTCTCTCTCTCTCTCTCTCTCTCTCTCTCTCTCTCTCTCTCTCTCTCTCTCTCTCCCTTTCTTTCCCCTTCACTATTCCCTTGAGTTCAAGCTTCCACTTTACCGTACGTCTGGTCTTTTCCCCTTGAGAGAGAGAGAGAGAGAGAGAGAGAGAGAGAGAGAGAGAGAGAGAGAGAGAGAGAGAGAGAGAGAGAGAGAGAGAGAGAGAGAAAAAAAATAATAATAAGTGTTTGGTAAATAAGTGTTCGGAAGAAATGTGTTTGAGAAATACACCAAAAAAGAGGAAATATATTTGTTGGAAAAAAGCAAGACAACGGAAAGTAGTGTTTGGGAAAGTAGTGTTTGGAAAATAAGTGTTTGGGAAATAAGTGTCGGAAATAACCCCAATAAACGAGGAAACAAGAACATTACAAGAATCATCGTAATAGCAACACAACATTACTTAAGGAAACACACAGACTAACACAACATTACTTCAGGAAACACACAGAGTAACACAACATTACTTCAGGAAACACACAGAGTAACACAACATTACTTCAGGAAACACACAGACTAACACAACATTACTTCAGGAAACACACACAGTAACACAACATTACTTCAGGAAACACACACAGTAACACAACATTACTTCAGGAAACACACAGAGTAACACAACATTACTTCAGGAAACACACAGACTAACACAACATTACTTCAGGAAACACACAGAGTAACACAACATTACTTCAGGAAACACACAGAGTACACAACATTACTTCAGGAAACACACACAGTAACACAACATTACTTCAGGAAACACACACAGTAACACAACATTACTTCAGGAACACACAGAGTAACACAACATTACTTCAGGAAACACACACAGTAACACAACATTACTTCAGGAAACACACAGAGTAACACAACATTACTTCAGGAAACACACACAGTAACACAACATTACTTCAGGAAACACACAGAGTAACACAACATTACTTCAGGAAACACACAGAGTAACACAACATTACTTCAGGAAACACACACAGTAACACAACATTACTTCAGGAAACACACAGAGTAACACAACATTACTTCAGGAAACACACACAGTAACACAACATTACTTCAGGAAACACACAGAGTAACACAACATTACTTCAGGAAACACACAGAGTAACACAACATTACTTCAGGAAACACACAGAGTAACACAACATTACTTCAGGAAACACACAGAGTAACACAACATTACTTCAGGAAACACACACAGTAACACAACATTACTTCAGGAAACACACAGAGTAACACAACATTACTTCAGGAAACACACAGACTAACACAACATTACTTCAGGAAACACACAGAGTAACACAACATTACTTCAGGAAACACAGAGTAACACAACATTACTTCAGGAAACACACACAGTAACACAACATTACTTCAGGAAACACACAGAGTAACACAACATTACTTCAGGAAACACACACAGTAACACAACATTACTTCAGGAAACACACAGAGTAACACAACATTACTTCAGGAAACACACACAGTAACACAACATTACTTCAGGAAACACACACAGTAACACAACATTACTTCAGGAAACACACACAGTAACACAACATTACTTCAGGAAACACACACAGTAACACAACATTACTTCAGGAAACACACAGAGTAACACAACATTACTTCAGGAAACACACAGAGTAACACAACATTACTTCAGGAAACACACAGACTAACACAACATTACTTCAGGAAACACACACAGTAACACAACATTACTTCAGGAAACACACACAGTAACACAACATTACTTCAGGAAACACACAGACTAACACAACATTACTTCAGGAAACACACACAGTAACACAACATTACTTCAGGAAACACACACAGTAACACAAAGCACAATGTTCAACAAGACATTTACTTCAGGAAAAAGGAAAATGATTACCAAAACGAATGAAAATGACAGAATTCACACAACTAACTAACAAACATTTCTCGTGTGAAAATTATAAGTTACGAAATGAAAAATCTTGATCTTGACATATATAATAATGTTTTGAGGTGACAAGGAAAATAATAATAGTGATGAAGTAGAAGAAAACTGTACAAAACAAGACATGATTTCTTCTAAATTACTAACCGCTGACATGAGTTATTAACATGACTGTGTGCAAACTGGTTCTGTAAAACACGCACACAAGCACACGTACACAAGCACGCACACTACTACTACTAGTTTTACTACTACTACTACTACTACTACTACTACTACTACTACTACTACAACCTCTACAACCACCACCACTACTACTCCAAAACGGCAAGTCACACGCTGCGCCTAAATAGGAAACGGAGAAAGTAGTGACAAGAACCGATCGAGAATAAAATTAATGATAACAATATCGGGTCTTCCTAAAGGTCCTCCCCCTCCTCCTCCTCCTCCTCCCCCGCCTCCCGATACATTGAACCGTGGGAAGCTAGATGTTATATAGAAATAAAGAAAAATGATGAAGAAAAAAAAGAGGAAGAAGAAGGAGGAAGAAAAAGATGATAGCATAGGAAGTGAGTGAGATTATGTTTGAAGTAAAATATTAGATAAATGATAAAGGATGAAACAGATAATAAGTGAAATGTTCAATGTAAGAAAGAGACATAAGACAGAATGATAAGAGTGATGACAGATGTTAAAAAAGGAAAAAACAAATATAAATAATAATAATAAAGATGGGAGAAGAACGCTACACAAAAAATGTCCAAAAATATAGTTGTGAATTAAAAAAAAATAAATTACTGGAGGAAGTAAAAGAAAAAGAAAAAAAATAAAGAAAAAAAAATCTAGAAGGAAGATGAACAATAAAATGCAACAATTCAACAATACCACCGAAAGATTAAATGTACATAAAAGTAATAACCAAGGAATTACACAACACGTACACGAACAAAAAGAAAAGAAAAAGAAAAAGAAAAGAAAATAATAAAAAAAACTGCATAGGAATAAATATATAAAAACAAAAAAAATATAACCAATGAAATAGAGAACACAATTAAAGAAAGTACGTAAATAAAAAAGAAAATTAACTCTTTCTCTAACACAAAAAAAAAACTCATAAAAGCAGAACAAAGGTAACAGAAAGTACATAAATAATAAGTAAAGCAACACTCTCTCTCTCTCTCTCTCTCTCTCTCTCTCTCTCTCTCTCTCTCTCTCTCTCTCTCTCTCTCTCTCTCTCTCTCATACAGACCCATGTTATGCCCGTTAGTGCCACAGTGCCTTGTTTACTAGTGTGTTTGCCTCCCCTGTTGACCTCAGTGCCAGGGGCGGCTCAGGGGGGGAGGGGGGGCGGCGCCGAGGGGATGGGAGGAAGATAAAGGGGAAGGAGAAGGGAGAAAGGGCGACAAAAGGGTAAGGAAGGGAGGAAGGGTGTGCCGGGTGATAAAGGGAGGGCGTAGTGTGTGTGTGTGTGTGTGTGTGTGTGTGTGTGTGTGTGTGTGTGTGTGTGTGTGTGTGTGTGTGTGTGTGTGTGTGTGTGTGTGTGGAGACTTTCTACGAAGGTTCAAAAAAAAGAAAGGGAAATGGAAGAAAAGAAAAGAAAAGAAAGTAGATTATAATAACTTTTTTTTATATGAAGTTAAATTATTGTGAGAACATTACTTTTTTTTAAACTTTTCAATTAGTGTCGGAATATTTTTTTTGGTGTATTTCTATTAGTGTGATGACAATACTTTTCTACGCCGTTCAATTAGTGTGAGAATAATAACTTTCTTCATACTAACTTCTATTACAATGAAAATAATACTTCTTTTTTTTTTTACATGCAATTCTATTAAGTGTGAAAATTCTAATCAGCTTTTATTACTAACATCCTTATAGGGGTACCAACTGGTGTGCTTATGTTTGTTCTTCCTTTGTGTTCCTAAGTATACCTTGCACACAATAGTTTCAGTGCGGCACGTGGGAGTTAAACAATGCAAGCAACACACATACACACTCAATCACGTCACTGCACGGCAAGAATATATAGTGTGTCAGGCGGTGCAAGGCTCAACCGAGGACCAATGTGTCACACCAACAACAACAACAACAACACAAACAGCCACAGCATTGATAAGGTGAAAAGAAAAAAAAGTGTGAATGACAAGAAGAAATATTTAAAAAGTGTGTGTGAGTCAGCGATACACACACACACACACACACACACACACACACACACACACACACACACACACACACACACACACACACACACAATACACAAACACGCGTCACAAATGAGTCATCACAACCCCAGTTTTCTCCCCTTTTCTCTCTCTCTCTCTCTCTCTCTCTCTCTCTCTCTCTCTCTCTCTCTCTCTCTCTCTCCTCTCTCTCTCTCTCTCACACACACACACACACCATCACCCTTCTCCCTTCATTTTACTCCTCCCTTTCCAATCCCTTCGTCCATTTCTCTCCCCCTCATCTTTCTCTCCCTTCTCCTCCCTTACCTTAACACTGAAAACAGAAAAACAGTATGAGTCACCCTCTCTCTCTCTTCCCTCCCTCTCTCTTTCTCCCTCCCTCCTATTCCATCGACCCTCAACGCTTACCCTTCCTTTATTGGCTATTGCCTTGCCTTCCCTCACACCCGCTCCGGCACGCATCTTTCTCAATCACGGGCAACACAAACAGACTCCTTCTTACAGCCCTTCCCAGTGCATCTATACTCTATACAACAAAGGAAATGATTGGGTGTAACGTTAGCCAAATGCCGCTCCTGGTAAGTGGCTATCAGGCTACTTCCCGGGTAAATACAGCTATGATCGCGGTGCTGAGCGTTAAGTGGTAAAAAGGTTGATATTCTAGCCAAATGCCGCTTGGGTTAAAGTGTTCTCTCTGGGTACAAAACATGGTAGGTGGTGTTTGATGTGTGAGATGAGGTAGTGTGTGTGTGTGTGTGTGTGTGTGTGTGTGTGTGTGTGTGTGTGTGTGTGTGTGTGTGTGTGTGTGTGTGTGTGTGTGTGTTGTGTGTGGTGTGTGTGTGTGTGTGTGTGTGTGTGTGTGTGTGTGTGTGTGTGTGTGTGTGTGTGTGTGTGTGTGTGTGTGTGTGTGTGTGTGTGTGTGTGTGTGTGTGTGTGTGTGTGTGTGTGTGTGTGTGTGTGTGTGTGTGTGTGTGTGTGTGTGTGTGTGTGTGTGTGTGTGTGTGGTGTGTGTGTGTGTGTGTGTGTGTGTGTGTGTGTGCGCGCGTGCGTGTGTGCGTGTGTTTATGTAGGACTGTAGGTGAAAGGTTATCTACATACTTTAGACCAAAACATTGATCGTGATATTTAAAGTACGAGGAGAGAAAATGAAATTGAAATTGAGTGTGTGTGTGTGTGTGTGTGTGTGTGTGTGTGTGTGTGTGTGTGTGTGTGTGTGTGTGTGTGTGTGTGTGTGTGTGTGTTGATAAAAAAAAAAAGGGTTAAATATCACGTATGTTTATAGAGTTCATATATCACACTCAATAGGAAAGGTTGGACGTAGTAATAATTTCCTTGTGAGATTAGAAAGGCAATATGCAGTTAGTTAGTTCGTTCGTTTGTTTGTCTCTTGATTGGATTAGATTAGAGAAAGCGCCGCCTGGTTTATGCGTCGCCTGATTCAGTTACAGAGTGATTAGAAAGTGTTTGTGTTAACCATTGAGTTGTGAAGATGTTGACAATTAGGACTCGTCTATAATTTGATTTGTAAATGGTGCAGGGTTCATTCTCTCTCTCTCTCTCTCTCTCTCTCTCTCTCTCTCTCTCTCTCTCTCTCTCTCTCTCTCTCTCTCTCTCTCTCTCTCTCTCTCTCTCTCTCTCTCCCTTCCTTCCCCTTCTTCCTCCCTCCTTTCCCTCTCTCCCTTCCTCATTAATCCAGCTTATAGTGAATCATTTTTATATAGATCACTTTTACCCTCCATCTACTCTCTCTCTCTCTCTCTCTCTCTCTCTCTCTCTCTCTCTCTCTCTCTCTCTCTCTCTCTCTCTATCGGGACGCTTGATCAGCCTCACCTGCCTCTTGTCTTTCTTCCTCTTGTTCTCAGATTCTCTTGAACGAATCAATGTCTTAATCGATGCTACATTATCTATCTTCCCCTCGTGCCGCCTTCCCCTCACTCCAGACGCGGCGTATTATTTCTCCCTCGCTCCTCAGGCCTCCTCCCCTCGGCCCACTCAAGCGAGGAGAGCGTCACTGCCTCCCCTCAGACGCCCTCAAGAGTTCTTCCTCCCTCCCCCTCCCCCTCCCCTTCCCCTCGTCGGCCTGGCAGGGTAGGCACGTCACTTCAACGGCTACTCCCCTGCATTTGGTTCACCTCATTGTTCTACCCTGCAGGCTCCTCCTCCTCCTCCTTTCACCTCCCCTCACCTGCACCTCTTCTTCCTCCTCCTCCTCCTTCTAGTTTTTCCCCTCTTTTACTCTTTTTTTAATGGCTGCATTGTATTTCCTTTTGTTAATTTTGTTTATTTTGTCTTTGTATTTTTTCTTCTTCTTCTTCTTCTTCTATGTATTTATAAGATTTCCTTCTGATTCTAAGTTTTCTCTTCTCTTTTTTTTCTATATATCTTTCGTTTTATTTTCTTTGTTCTTCTCCAACTCCACTTAATGCATTCTTTGTTTTCGTAACAGGCTGATCCTCCTCCTCCTCCTCTTCTTTCTCTCTCCTCCTCCTCCTCCTCCTCCTCCTCCTCCTCCTCCTCCGAGATTTCACGCAGTACGCTCTATGGGAGTTTTGGAAGCTAATTGATTTTCCTCTCTCTCTCTCTCTCTCTCTCTCTCTCTCTCTCTCTCTCTCTCTCTCTCTCTCTCTCTCTCTCTCTCTCTCTCTCTCTCTCTCTCTCTCTCTCTCGTACCTCCTTAATATCTGTTAAGTCTGCAACATCAAGAATATTAAATAGAGATTTCTGGGAGAGGAAGGATGCAAAAGGAAGGAAAAAGGAAGGAAAAGGAAAGGAAAAGGAAGGAAAATAGGAAATAAGTGGGAAATAGAAGGAAAAGGAAGGAAAAAGGACAAGGAAAAAAAGAAAATGAATGGAAAAGGAAGAAAAAAGAAGGAAACTTGAATAATAACAAAGAAAAAAAGAAGGAAAAGTAGAGAAAAGAAGGAAAAAGAAGGGTATTCATTCGTCTTAATCAATCTTCTTATCATTATTATCATTTTTGCGGCCTTACAATCCATCAATCAATCCTCAATTCTCTTCTTATTCCTCCTCTTCCTTCCTTTCCCCTTTACTGCTCTTTCCATCATTCCTAAATTTTACAATCCTCCTCCTCCTCCTCTTCTTCAGTTCCTCTGCAATCCTCCTCCCCTCCTCCTCCTCTTATTTAGTCCTTTTCCAACCCTTCCCTCGTGATCCTCCTCCTCCTCCTCCTCCTCTTCCTCTTCTTCTTTATTTCCATTCCAAAACTGCCCTCTTCCTCCTCTTCCTCTTCTTTATTTCCATTCCAACCCTTCCTTCCTCCTCCTCCTCTTCCTCTTCTTTAGTCCCTTTGCAATCTTTCCCTCCTCCTCCTCCTCTTCTTTACTTCCTTTCCCTTTCCATATTCATCTCATCTCAGGTTGTTATTCTGCGTGTCTTCCAGGACGTGACTGGAGTGTTCCAGGAAAGGTTGTGACGTGTAATAGTGTGTTAACGAGTGAATGGTAATTAACTGAAGGTCATTAGAGTGTGTTTTGATGTCTTTACCCCCTCCCCCCCCCTCTCTCTCTCTCTCTCTCTCTCTCTCTCTCTCTCCCCTCTCCTTCACCCTCTTCCTTTCCTTCCTTTCCTTCCCTTCCCACTTCATTCCCCTCCTCCTCCCCTTGACTTGCATTTTTTTCTTTCTCTTTTTTCCCTTTCCCTTCCCCTCGCCTCGCCTCTCCCTCACGTCCCCTCACCCTGACAGGAAGGTTGGGGGGCAACGCTCCCCTCGGATTCCAGTGACCCAAACAGCTTTCCTGGAAGGCTCAATTTCTTCTTCAGATAAGGTTTTTATTTTTCCAATGGGATTTATTTGGTCTTTTTACTTTCCATTATAAAGTTTTTTTGTAATATACGAGAAATTGTTTTTTTATTGGTGGTTTTGGTTATAACATTCTTTGATTTAATGTATTTTTAGTTTTTCTATTATTTTTTTCTGTTTTCTTACTAAGTCTTCGTTTACACTTGTTATTTCCTTCCTTCCTTTCTTCTTCTCTCTTCTACACACTATTCTCTCATTTCTATTATTAGTCTATATTATTAGTTGTCTTTATCATAACATTCTTTTCCTCAATATATTTCCGTATTTTTTTTCCTAGTCTTCACTTATATTTGCTATTTCCTTTCTTTCTCCTCTCTTCTGCACACTATTTTCCCATTCCTATTATCAGTATATAGTAATTTGTTTCATTATCTTCTATCTTTTCCTACACTGCCAGTCTCCACTTCACCACATCCTTATCTTACATACTTTATAAAGGTGAGTCTTATCTCCACCTCTTCATCTACACCTTGAGACTACTAATGAATGACGTAATCTAAGTGGTAATGTCTATCCTTCCCTTCCTTACAAGTGTACTCGTTAAGGAATCACTTGTGTCACTTTTATGGTTAAGGAAAGGAAGATATGTGTATAATTTCAAGGTTTTACAAGTTCAATGTCAACCTTTGTGAGTTATGTATATACTATGTGTGTGTATGTGTGTACGATTATACATACACACACCTGGTTTAATTAGCACACCTGTGGCCGCCCTGCCCCGCCCAGGAGGTACACGACACACACCTGGCCATAAATTACCTGTTAGATCACTTTAATACCTGGCGTAGTGGACGAGCCTCAAGGTAAGTCTTTGGTGCTCCTTGTTACCTGATTTATGGCTCGTAAAAATCACCTACTTCATTATGCATTTAGTGTATGGGTTAATTATTGATTAGCATTTATTAGATATTTACTCTATATGGCCTTTTTTTTTTTTGTCACTTGTATAATTTGTTCCATATTATTCATTTATTGTGTGGTTTTATTATTCATTTTCATTTGCTAGATCTTTACTCTAAATATGGTCGCTTTTTTTTTTTCTTTATATTTTTGCCATTAATAAAATTTGCTCCATATTTTCTAGTTACTTCGTTTGATAAAAATTATGTTGGAATTATTCGTTGTTTTCATCTCTTACATTATCATTATATTTCTTCCATTTTCTATAACTTTTTTTTTATCATTATTCTTCATTAAGTTGTACCATTCCTTTATCACCTTCCTTATGACTATGTTCTTCCACTCATCATCATCATCATCATCATCTTTACCTATTCCTTTTAATCATCATATCTCTCCTTTCCTTCTCTTCTTCTTAGTCTGATAGCACACACTCTTCCTTCCCTTTCCTCTCAGTCTTCAAACGCACTCAAAACGCACTCAACACTCCTTCATCTCCTCCTCGTGAAGAAGCGCAGCGAGACGAGGTAAAGACGAGATAAAGAAGAGGTAAAGACTATATAAAGACGAGGTAAAGACGTGCAGGTCTGTGGTTTGGTTATGTAAAGGCTTTAATACCTTGCTCTTAATATCAATCCAGGAAGGCGACGTGCAGTGAGGGTCTATGCAGCGGCAACACAAGACGACAACACGACCTGCTCACCTCACCCTTGCTTGTGGTCGTGGTGGTGGTGAAGGTCGGTGAAAGGGAACACATTCACATCAAGCAGAGTCTCCACCCACCCCGACCCGCCCCGCCCCGCCCACCCCGGCTCAGACCTAACCTGACCTAACCTAACCTTAACTCCCTTTTACTTCCCACTCTTTCACTCCCTAACTTCATCTTCTTCATAGGTCCTCCACCCGGCCTTTGTGTTTACCTACCTACCTATCCCTACCCACACCACACCACACCGCCCACATCACTCCTCTCTATACTCCCCAACTCTATTACTACTCCACCTCACCGCCTATATTTTCCCTCCCTCCCTCTATGCCTTGCTTCACTCCACTCCCCTCCCCCTACATGTGTCCCTGTGCCCATCTATGCCTATCTACCCTCCTCCATAATGCCCTGATCTAGTATGCCACGCCTCCTACGCCTAAACAGCCCCTCCACGTGCCCCTACCCACCATAGTCCTGTTTTCCTCCAATCACAAGCCACGTCGCCGCCTCTCTACCAATCATAATCATCATCGTCATCATCATCGTCCTATGTTCTGTTCTTCCTGAGTCCTCGTCACGCCCCTACCACTACCTTAACAGGAGAACTTAACACTTAGGTCGCTTCTAAGTCAACAAAAACAGCCTTAAGTCTTCAAAAACTTCACAAAATATAGTTCTAAGGATTGTCTAATAACCGAAAAAAATATATATATGAAGCCTTGCACACTGGACGCCATAAACGCCATCACCTGCAGCGCCAAGTTAAGGGAAACACACAAACATAGACTAAGTGAGTGAGTGAGTGAGTGAGAGAGTGGATGCGAAGTGTATTGAGTGAGTGAGTCAGTGAGTGTCGTGAAGGTCGTTTTACCAAGAGTCGCTGACCGAGTAAGTGGACGAAGGCATGGGCGTGGGCGTGGGTGTGGGCGTGGGTGAAGGCATGAACGGGAGCGTGGGTGAAACTGTGAACAAGGGCGTGGACAAGGGCGTGGGTGAGGGTGTGGGTGAGGGCGTGGGTGAGGGCGTGGGTAAGGGCATGGTGAGGGCGTGGACAAGAGCGCTTCATCCATCTTCATTGTGGGGTATATTGTGCCGGGAGCCTCGTGGGTGTCCTAAGGAAGGATTTATGCCGCGAGGCCCTTAGTGATCCAGGCCTGGCGCGGCGCTGAACACAGGGGCGGCAGGGGTAGGGAGGGGAAGGGGCGGCAGAGAGGGGAAGGGAAGGCAGGGGAAGGGAGGGGTAAGGGAAGGGAGATGAATGAAGGGTAAAGAAGGAGATAAAGAGATAAAGGAGATAGGAACAAGAGGCTCAGGTGAGGAGGGGAAGGCAGACTAATACCTATAGTTAAAGACCTGAATGTATGTAGGTGAAGGAAGTTGAAGAAGAAAAATAACTAGTAATGAATAATGAATAAAAGTAGATTATGAGTACATTTACACTACCGAAATTAATCAGAAAAAGATGCAAGTTTATGAGAAAAATACTTAGTTGAATATAGAGATTAATGTATGTGTGTGTGTGAATGAGGTTGAAAAAAAAAAATACATAAAAATAAACTAGATTAACAATAAACTTATACAATACCGGAAATTATTCAATAAATTAGAAGAAAAAAATTGAAGTTTATGATAAAAAACAAAAAAAACTTGAAATTTGAATGATAAAAATACCACATGATTTTTTTTTTTCACTCTCTCACTCCATCTTTGTATAGGAATGGGAGGGAAAGAGGGGAGGGTTCAGGTGGAGGGAGGAAGGGGAAGGAGGGAGGGAGGGAGGGAAGGAGGGAAAGGAAAGAGAGGGAAAGAAAGGAAAGGGGAAATAAAGTGTAAATACAACGTAACAGTGATCCAGTTTAGGCAGAAAATGTTGGGAATATCCTTTGAAATCTGAATCAAGAAAAAAAAGACAAAATAAAATCAGGGAACAAAGAAAAAAACAGGATGGAAAAAAAAACAAAAAAAAACAACAATTCTTTCCTTGAGTCGTTCCCTTTGTGTGTGTTGAGCAAACTTTAAAAGATAAAAAAAAAAGAAAAAAAAAGATGGGAAAGAAAAAGAAACAGGCCAACTAAAGTGTTGTGTGTGTGTGTGTGTGTGTGTGTGTGTGTGTGTGTGTGTGTGTGTGTGTGTGTGTGTGTGTGTGTGCCCTGTCTGTCTGCCCCCGCCCACACACCCCCGCCCATCACCTTCATTTCCCTCGTGGGCGCCCTAACTTCCCCTTCCCTCACCTTAAGTCAACCTGTCGCCTGAGTTTGACCGAGGAGACAGACTGACGGGCAGACAAGGTCACGCGGGGAGAGAAAAGGGGGGAAGGGGAAAGTGGGGAGAGAGAGGGGGAAAGAGAGGGAGGAGGAAGAGAAGAGAGAGAGGGAGGAAGAGAGAAGAGGGGAAAGAGAGGAGGGGAAAGAGAGAGTGAAGAGAAAGAGAAGAGGGGAAAGAGAAGAGGGGGAAGAGAAGAGGGAAAAGAGAGGATAGGAGAGAAAGAGGGGTGAGGGGAGGAGGGAAAAAAGAGAGTAATCAAAAGAAACATGATGAGAACTGAGGAAAGAGGACAAAGTGGAGGAGGAAGAGAGAATAGAGGGGAATACAAGGATGGCAGATAGAAAGAGGGGAATAGGTAAAGAGAAGAGAGGGGAAATAAGTTGGCATACGAGAGGAAATTAGAGGGGAAAGGAAAGGGGGAAAAGGCGCTAGGGAATCAAGGGTAAGAGGGTAGGGGGCGGCGTAGTAGTAGTAGTAGTAGTAGTAACAATAAAAACAACAATAATAATAATAATAATGTAGCTACACTTCACTTCTTCCTTATAAAGTGTAAGTGTTGCTTGTGCCTTCAGTGTGTCGCTTCTTATCACGTTAATGAGACACACTAACACATACTAACACACACTAACACACATTAACACACACTAACACATACTTATATAGAGACGATGCAACTCTCACATGTTCTGTAAGACGCTATTATTATTATTATTATTATTATTATTATTATTATTATTATTATTATTATATGTTCTGTTAGACGCTACTTTCCATTTATCAAAAAATATACAAATTGTTTACTTATTTTACTAGTTCTTTATATAAAAAAAAAAGGTGTGAACTTGTTTTGAAATGGGTTTTATATTGATATTTTTTTTGTTTATCAATATATTTGTTTTATTTATTTATTTATTTTATTATGTTTGTATTCTTATTAAATATTAAGGTTTCCTCGTACTCTTGGTATTTCACAGATTTTTACAACTTTTCCAATAGTTTCATAAAAATTACAAAATGCATCACCAACAAACACAAACAAAAACACACAACAAACAACAACAAACACACACAAAAACAAACAACACACACAACACCCCCTCCCCCCAACACAGGCAAGGCAAGGCAAGTAAGCAAGGTGGAGGAGGTACATTCTTTCCTTATCACACATCACACCTCGCACACCCTCCCTGCACGCCACCACCACCACCGTTACACTGTCAACACCACACATCAGGATAACTAACTCAAACAGATGGACACTCTTACCTGTTGGCGTGGGATTAAGAATGTGTAAAATGTTGTTACCTTACTCCAACTAAATTCTGCAGTGAAGGAGTTGATGTATATTGCAATGGATTCAAGTTTCTTACACTCAAAAAGATTATAATAAAGAAAACTATATCAAAATAAATAAATAGAGACAGAATAAGGGATGTAAATAGTATTAATATGCACTACTACTACTACTACTACTACTACTACTACTACTACTACTACTACTATTACATATTTTTCACTCCTTCCTTCTGTTCAGTTAACCAGAAAAAAACATCATTTTAACCACACAACACAGCACACCATCCCTCACAGCCCACCCTTCACCACACCATCACACCCATACACACCCATGCACACCCATACACCCCTTCCGCGCCGTCCCCCCCCCACGCCTCACAACCTCAGCCGCGGAGTAGCTACATAACCAGTTTACAATCAGTTGACTTAAAAAGGTTGTTTAACGCCCTTACGCCCTCGGAGCAGATATCCATCACGCCCACACCCCATCCCTCGCCCTGACACCCCACGCCCCTCTCCCTTAAGATAAAGGCGGCCCCCAAACTGCTCTACATAGCCTTGCGTGCACACTCAGACGCACGCACACACGCACATACATACCAGGCTGATGTTAAGTAATTGGTTGTCTGAGAGAGAGAGAGAGAGAGAGAGAGAGAGAGAGAGAGAGAGAGAGAGAGAGAGAGAGAGAGAGAGAGAGAGAGAGAGAGAGAGAATGAGATTTTGGTCAGCCTTCTGGTCACTGATATTTACGTATTCATTGATGTAGAGGGAAGGGAGGGAGAGGAAACAGAGGGGAGGGAGGGAGAGGAAGGGAG
>JAPQNM010000008.1:1504824-1509824 GCA_029783475.1 Metacarcinus magister
GAAATTATTCATCTATTTACATACATAATTACAAAAGGTATTTCAAAGACTCCCCCCCCAACCTTCGACCTTCACTCACACTCAAACACGCACGCAACTAACATTACACTCACTCCAGGTGTAATTACATGCATCCAACACCACCATTACATTACATTCACAATCATATATTTGTTGCATAATATTTTGGATCACATAACTCAACAATTTTTCATTATTATCATCATTATCATTATTATCATTGAACAGTTTACAAGTTCAATTTCCACGTTATTGATGAATACTTGGAGGAGGAGGAGGAGGAGGAGGAGGAGGAGGAGGAGGAGGAGGAGGAGGAGGAGGAGGAGGAGGAGGTAATGGTGACAGGGACAGTGTATGTATGTGTGTTTATATTAGAGAGAGAGAGAGACTACTACTACTACTACTACTACTACTACCACTACCACCACACCACCATGACTCACATGTGTACCACCTGCCAGACAAAGGCACACGAGACACACAGGTACCCACACACACACACACACACACACCTGCACACCTCCTTGCCACACCTGAACTCAACATCTGTCTCTCTCTCTCTCTCTCTCTCTCTCTCTCTCTCTCTCTCTCTCTCTCTCTCTCTCTCTCTCTCTCTCTCTCATCATTATCGCAACGTGACCTTTTCCATCTGTTTATCGCCCCTCCTCTTCCTTCTTATCTTCTTCCTCTTCCTTTTTATCTTCTTCCTCTTCCTCCTCCTTCTTTTATTCCATGTTTCACTATCATCACACTTTTTTTTCCCTTTTTTTTCCATTTCCTCGTATTCTTTCCACCCCTTCATCTTATCTTCTTTTCTCAGTATTACTCCTCCTCTTCCTCCTCTTTTCCTGGTATCATTCTTTCTTATTCTTGTTTTTTCTTGTATTCTCTTAATTTCCCTGCCTTGTCTCCTCTTCCTCCTCCCCCTCCTCTCTTCTTCCTCCCCTCTTCCTCCTCCTCCTCCTCCTCCTTCTCTTCTTCCTCCCTCCTCCTCCTCCTCCTCACAGTCTTGCTTCGTCTTTAGATATACAACTTCCCCCAATCTATAACAAGTTAGTAGTAGTAGTAGTAGTAGTAGTAGTAGTAAAAAACAAAAGAGCATCACTGCGTCACTATAGAAAGAGAGAAAGAGAGAGAGAGAGAGAGAGAGAGAGAGAGAGAGAGAGAGAGAGAGAGAGAGAGAGAGAGAGAGAGTATACAAGTTGGTCAGTGTGTTTCGTCGTCAGCGTTGAGCATGTCAGGGGCAAGGCAAGGAGGTCAACGTGGTAGTGATGGTGGTGGTGGGTTAGGTCAAGGGCGTGGGGGGTGGGGGGCAGCCACCTGTCCTGCACACCTGAGAGAGAGAGAGAGAGAGAGAGAGAGAGAGAGAGAGAGAGAGAGAGAGAGAGAGAGAGAGAGAGAGAGAGAGAGAGAGAGAGAGAGAGAGAGAGAGGTCTGTCTATCTGTCTCCTCAAACTCCTTTTCCACAATCTCCTAACTTCCTCCTTCCTTCCTTCCTTCCTTCCTCTTCCTCTTTCGTTATCCTCCTCCTTCCTCCTCCTCTTCTTTATTCACTCTCAATTCCTAGTTTATTCATTTCGCTTATTCCTCTTTCTCAATTCCTCCTCCTCCTCTTGTATTATATTTGTTTCTTTATGTATATTATCCTATCATCATGTTTCTTCTTCTTCCTCCTCCTCCTCCTCCTCTTCTTCCTCTCCTTTATTCCTCGTTTATTCAATTATTACATCATTTCTCTTTTCCCTCCTCATGAATTTCCTTACTTCCCTTTCTCCTCCCCTCCTCTCCCTCCCTCCCTTCCCTTCCTCCTCTGCAATCTTCCACCCTCGATATTATCACTTAATTACCTGATATTAAGGTGGAAGGAGGAGGAGGAGGAGGAGGAGGAGGAGGAGGAGGAGGAGGAGGAGGAGGAGGAGGAAGGGAAAAAGGGTTGTATCTTCTTGCTAAACTAATTCAGGTGTAATTTACTCCTCTTTTCCGTGTTCATAATACTCTTTCCCCCTCCATTCTCTCTCTCTCTCTCTCTCTCTCTCTCTCTCTCTCTCTCTCTCTCTCTCTCTCTCTCTCTCTCTCTCATTAACGTTCCCTTCCCAGTCTCTATTTTCTGTTTATTAATGTCATGTACATCATTCTGGTTATATATCCTTCCTTTATTCCTTCATTCCTTTCTTCTATTTTACCTTCCTTCTTCCCTCCCTCCTTCCTCCCTTCTGTCTCCCCTTCCTTCCTCTTTCTCTCATTCCTTCCCTCCCTCTCTCCCTTCCAACCTTCCTTCTTTCCTTTTTTCATCCGCACAAACTCCTCCCACACTCTCTCTCTCTCTCTCTCTCTCTCTCTCTCTCTCTCTCTCTCTCTCTCTCTCTCTCTCTCTCTCTCTCTCTCTCTCTCTCTCTCTCTCAACACAGCAGCCTCCGCCTCGCTCATCACGCTGTGTTATTTTTTGTATCAACTTTAACAAGATTCTGATAGGCACTGTATCCCTAGAGCCAGCTGGTCCTGACACACACACACACACCTTCCTTCCACCTCTCTCTCTCTCTCTCTCTCTCTCTCTCTCTCTCTCTCTCTCTCTCTCTCTCTCTCTCTCTCTCTCTCTCTCATATGATCATTATCTTTATTTTTCTTATTTTCTTATTCGTTTTTTTTTTAAATTCTATTCGTCCTCCTCTTTTTCTTTTTATTGCATTCTGGGAACTTTCTTGACTCAATTGCAAATGAAGTAAGTTTTTTTTTTATTTCTCTTCGCTTTCTCTTATTTTTCTTTCTAAAGGTAACGTGATGAGTATTTCTTTTCCTTCTAATTCATTTTCTTCTTCTTTTCCTTGTCTTGTTTTTTCCTACCTTCCTTTCCTTTACCCAATTGTTTTCCTTTTTTCCCTTAATTTACTAGGTTTTGTTTTCTTTCCCTCCTCTCTTTTTCCCTTTCCTTTACCCAATTTTCCCTTTCTTACCTTACTTTACTATGTCTTGTCTTACCTTGTTTTCCTTTACGTTACCCTACCTTCCCTTACCTTATCTTACCATACAAAACATTTCCTTCCCTTTCCTTTCCTTACCTAACCCAACATTACTTTCCTTTCCTTAACTTACCTTTCCCAACATAACTTTCTTTTCCTTTCCTTACCTTACCTTACCTTACCCAACATAACTTTCCTTTCCTTTCCTTCCCTTACCTTTCCTTACCTTACCCAACATAACTTTCCTCTCCTTTTCTTACCTTACCTTACCTTACTCAACATAACTTTCCTTTCCTTTCCTTCCCTTCCCTTACCTTACCCAACATCACCTTCCTTTCCTTACATTACCTATCCCTCCCACATCTGTCACCACGTCACTCACCCGTCACACACAGCACTCTTTCCAGTCTTCCCCCAGCAAGCCTAAACCTCACCTCACCTTACCTTACCTTAACCTACCTTACCTAAGCCCAACACAGCAGCACTCCCAACCCCTCTCCAACACATCACAGCCTTAACTAACACAGCATAATTAACCCCAACACAACAGCACGCCCAACCCCCGCCCAGCACATCACAGCCTCAACTAACACAGTGGAAGTAAACCCAACACAGCAGCACATCACAGCAACCTTCCCAACCCCCGTCCAGCACATCACAGCCTCAACTAACACAGCATAACTAAGCCCAACACAGCAGCACATCACAGCAACACCTACAACGCATCCCCAGCACATCACAGCCTCAACACAGCATACCTAAGCCCAACACAGCAGCAAGTCCTCCCTCCCTTCCCTTCCCTTCCCTCGGCTCGTTCCTGAAATTGGCGCAAGTAAACATGTACAGAAGTGGACATAATTATTGGAAAACACTGTGGAGCCTCAAGCCATTTAAGCAAAACTGCATCCATGTGGCAGGACATAAAGTATTACGATGTTGGGGAAGGTCTGAAGAGAAGGGAAATAAAGGTCTGAAGGGAAAGGAAATAAAAGTCTGTCGTGAAGGGTAATAAAGGAAGGATGACCGAGGAAAAAACAGATGGAAAGAAAAGAAAAGAAAGAAAGGAAAAGAAAAAGGAGACAGGTGATACATTAGGAAAAAAAAAGATCGTTGAAAAGAAAGAAAGAGGGTGAAATAAAACTACTGAAAAGAGAGAGAAAAAAAGAAAGAAAGAAAGAAAGAAAGAGAGACCAATGAAAAAAAAATTCCTACACTGTCTTTCCTTGATACATATAAAACAACACTAACAAAAGCATGAAATAAAACGCAAAGTAACAAAATAGTGAATAGAATAAGAAAGAAAAAAAAAAAGTTCCCTAATGTTAGCAATTCCAGTTTTCAATTCCAGAGTAAGAGTTTCCAGCTTTTCATTTCATCCCTTGTCGTCTTCTTCCACGCCTTGCAGTGAATCAGGGACGTGTATTCTAGCACACCACCACCACCACCACCACCACCACCATCACCACCACGAACACTTATAACAGGACAGCGCCAACACGGTCCTCCGCACGTCCCATAAGGCCGTACAATCACCACCCGTAACAAGAAGACGCAGGACAAGGCAGGATGACCCCATGACCGCGTGACCCTTGCAGCCTGGACGGTGTTGACGTGGTGTTTACAAGGCCAAGCTGGACGCCACAAAGTTCAAGTGGTGAAGTTCAAGCATAACAACTACATACAGACGCACACGATACTCGACCTAAGTGGGAAGCAGCTCAGATATTGGATTCCAGTACCAAAAGGAATTTCAGGATGACTCTAGTTCTGGACGAGGTTAAGTTAAGTTAAGTCAGCTAGAGAGAACCTGGAATGAGGGGAAGCTTGGCGAGAGTGCAGGAGAAAAGATGATTATTAATTAGCACTACAAACAGAGGAGAGATGAAGCACAAGGATTAGACTGCAAGACATGACGGTGCGTTGTGAGGCGGAGGAAGGATGTTGAAAGGGAAGAGTGCATGAAGGAGAGGATCACTAATGTAAGTAAGGATTGGAAGGAGCTAAGCGAGGCGTGTAGAG
>JAPQNM010000008.1:1519824-1544824 GCA_029783475.1 Metacarcinus magister
AGATGAGGGAGACTACAAGGAAGAGAGAATGCAGGGAAGAGAGAGGAGAGACTGCGGGAGGAAAGTGAAAAGATAGGGTGGTTAGAAATGATCCGAGGGAGAGGGAGACGAGTAAAGAGAAGGCAGGGAAGGGTGAGAGAGGGACGGAGGTGGATGTTTGTAGAGCCACATGCGCAGACAGGCGGTGAGAAGTGGGTGAAGTCCTTAGAGGGAGGGTGTTAAAGAGATGACTTAGGCAGTGTGACGCGTGGGGAGGAAGGGAAGGAAGGGAAGGAAGGGGAGGAAGGGGAGGGAAGGAAGGGGAGGAAGGGGCGTGGATAACTCATAATTCGTGACTCATTAAGAATAGATGAGAATAGGAGAGAGAGAGAGAGAGAGAGAGAGAGAGAGAGAGGAGAGAGAGAGAGAGAGAGAGAGAGACGTGTGGGCGGCGGGAATCACAGTACAAGAGCGACGCGGGAGGAGGAAAAAGGCCGTGGGTGAATTAAAGGTGCAACAACAGGCGCACACACACACGCACACACACACACACACACACACACACACACACACACACACACACACACACACACACACACACACACACACACACACAGCCTCAAGTCCTTCACAACACGACACTCACGCGCTACAGCAAACCGGAAAGACGAACACTGTAATGCGTCTCATGAGTCCTCGGTGTGAGACTCTCCAAGGCTACTCCCTGGTGCCCTCTCGACTCTCCCGCCCTCCATCACGCCTCAGCCACTGCCCTAACCCTAGTACGTACCTCCATCACGTCCCACCATCAGTGCATCCTTCAATTAAGCTTCCTGACTCCCCCAAACAAGGCTGACCTGTTGAACTTCACGCGCGGGGCCTCCACCCAATACGGCATCAAAGTGTCCTCTGCAGCTTACCAAGGCGACCCAGACCATAACACTGCGACGGGTTTTTCACTTACTCCCGCCACAGCCACCGACGCCCCTCTCCCCCCTCTGCTATATACGTGGTGATGCTGCAGTGTTGTCCTTCAAGCTGACGTGATGCCCCGCTTGTTAAACAGGAACGTAAATCAACAGCAATGGTTTAGTTTTTCCGTCCTGCCTCGGTGTACGTAGCGTCGCAACACACGCCGCGGCTAGCAATGGGCAGCACACGCCTGACAAGCTTAATTACGGGGTACACACACACGCGGACGCAACAAAAACACCAGCAGGGGAACGAGGCTTGTCTCTACACACACCACAGTAACACAATATGAAAAACAACAACCTAACCGAACCTAACCAGACAGATAACGCATGTAGCTAGAATTGTGTGTATATTTCTCTAATTTCCTTTCCTTCCATCATGACTATACACAATGCTGCATGTCAGTCCTCACCACGACCCTTGCCTTCCTCCGTCACCCTCCGCCTCCCTGCCAACTGAACATCAATGAAAAGCTTGTAAACTTAGCACGAAAATCAGCTTCCAGAGTTTCCCGCCCAAAGGTGAGCTTCGAGGATAAGTTCACCACCACCACCTCGCCCTTCACAAAGTTCAAGTCATATATAAAACAGTGACACTTGAAGGTGGAGCAGTCAGGTGTAACTAATGAACGTGTGTATCTCTCTCTCTCTCTCTCTCTCTCTCTCTCTCTCTCACACAGGACACTGACTTGCACTCCTTCCTTCCCCTCGTGTCGTCTCCCTTCATTGGTTTCCCTTGATTATTTACGTCATTAAGTTGATCACCCTCGCTTCCTCCCCTTCCCCCCACCCCCCTCATCACATCTACCCTGCCACCCAACCGCAGCCTGACCGCGCCTCCATTACGATAACCGACACACACACACACACACACACACACACTACTTGATACATCACCATCTGCCTCCCATACACGTCACTTCAAAGGAAACATTTACATAACAGTGAAGAGCAGCTTAATAAATATGAATTAATGAACGAATGAATGAATGAATAATGATGTTGATTATAATAATACATGAATTTACTATATATTTGCCACGCTTCTATAAACAGGGCTTCAAACTTACCTAGAGACTCATGGGGTTAGGTTGGGTGAGGTTAAGTAAAGTTAGGTGATGTAAGGTAAGGTAAGGTAAGGTAAGGTAAGGTAAGGTAAGGTAAGGTAAGGCTAAGTTAAGTGAGGCTAATTAAGGTTAAGTAAGGTTAGGGCGAGGTGAGATTAGGTAAGGTTAGGTATGGTGAGATTACGTAAAGTTAAGTTTGGTGGGATAAGGTTAGGTAAGATTAGGTTTAGCAAGGTTAAGTAAGGTTAGGTGAGATACCATTAAGTAAGGTAAGGTGAGGTGCGATACATTAAGTAAGGTAAGGTGAGGTGCGATACATTAAGTAAGGTAAGGTAAGGTAAGGTTATAGAGCAACATATTGACGTACTACCCTGTTATAGTATCTTTAAGAAGCAGTTCTCAGTAATGCTTCAACGTGTCTTTATTTAACCCTCTCGTCATGCACTCATTCCCTGTCCAGCTAGAACAACAACAACAACAACAACAACACACTAACCAATACAAGTAACAATCTAGTGACAATTTAGTAGTAACCTAGACTCTTTCCCTTCACTGCGCGTCTCTAAGCATCACATCAGCTACCTATGTATTCCCCGGCGCAGCGTGTGGGAGGCGATGAGTGGTTCAGACGGACAGACATACAACAGCAGCATACAGCGTGAGCCACACAGCACACAGGCGGCTCGATGATGCTGAAGAGCGAGTGCATGGACGGGGTCACCTACGCAGGATTATAAACTGATGCTCCCACGCAGAGAGAGAGAGAGAGAGAGAGAGAGAGAGAGAGAGAGAGAGAGAGCGAGCACGAGTCATTCACACACACATATGGACAGACGAACACACACACACACACACACACACACACACACACACACCAGCATCGTGACACAGCATCAACATATGTCGTGCAGCTACAGTGTACCCACAACGCCCCCCGTGGCTCACACACACACACACACACACACACACACACACACACACACACACACACACACACACACACACACAGTGGCTTGCCCGTCAGGCCTCGGATCGATTTTCCACACACTAGATCGATATGCTGCCGTTACTGACACGCGGTGCTGTTCCCCTGCCCCCCCCCCTTCCCTTCCCCTACCCCTGCCTGCATGCCTGTCTCTCTGCCTGCATGGTATAGAGTTGTCTTCTCAGCTGTCACACAATAAAAGCGACTAACTCTACTACTACTACCACTATTACTACTACTATTACTACTATTACTACTACTACTACTACTACTACTACTACATAAAGACGCCCTTGGATGCAGGTTCGTGTTGGCTTCATTGATTGGCTTCATTGTTCCGCGTGTGTACAGGGTGATGCAGGAAGCTTTCAACTCCATCACCAGCACACGACAGAACCACCACTCATGAACAAACTATCTATTGATCAGAGTTTGTTTACTATTAACATGTGTGAGACAGCTTTCCAACTTGATACTTTCCCTGACACACTCAACACTCCCTGTCCTGATGTGCTGAGGAGACAACCTGATAACCAATATTTGCTAACGGTGCGAGTCTAATTCACCTTAAGGACAGACAGACAGACACACACACACACACACCACACACACACACACACACACACAGATAGATAGACAGCTGCAGGACAGACAGATAGACAGACACCCTCGCCTCAGCACGCGTCTGGTTGGGTGGAGGCGAGATGAGGAAACTCTGAAGTGGTGACAACGAACAGCTGACGGATGACGGTACAAAGTTAGGAGGCGAGTGTTTGGTGGGGAAGTAACACTGATGATGATGATGATGAAGAAGAAGAAGAGGAGGAGGAGGAGTCTGTTATGCATTCCATCAATCTCCTATCCTATTCATGACGAAGGAGTGAAGGAGTGAAGGAGTAGGATGCATTGGACAGTAGGACATGCACCAGGCAGGCCGCGGCGTATCAGTGGGGGGGAGAGCAAGATCATCATCAGCAGCAGCAACCTTGGGCCGCCGCGGGAGGTCTAGTATGGCATATAAATAAGCCACACACCGGATCATCCTTACTTAATGAAGACACTAACACCAGGGACCCAACGCTGCCTCTATACTGTCACGCTGCCTCACTCACTCTCTCCTTCCCTTCATCCCTCAACGCATCCTTACCTTCTTTCCTGCCTTCCTTCATTCCTTCCGTCTACTTAACAACGCTTCTCACTCTCTTACCTTACTTAGCATCCCGCCCTTCACCCCTCCACCTACTAGTACACACCCTGTCTCTCCACCCCTCCATCCAGCACACCATCACCCCTATGTAACTCCTACCACATACACCCCCCCCCCTTCATCAGGCAGCACCCACCCCAACACACCCACCGTCACCACCCGTAACAAGCAGGTCCTCACGTAACACTGCAATAAGTCACAGCGTCACACACCCCTTACGTTGATACTTGTGACGCTCCTACGACTTTGCTACTTAATCACTTCAACGAGCTGTCCCTTCACGTGGTAGCCAAATATAACATAACTACTACTCTATACCTCAACACGTAATTCAAGTTAAACTATCACGTAACTACCCAATTATTTCCTCTCAGTTATGATGAAGTAAGAGGTTCAGTGTTTAGCCTTATTAAAATTTCATATATATACAGTAACTACATTATTATATATTACACAAAAAAAAATTCAATCAAAATAGTTCCACCTGTACTCGTATTATGAAAAAATATATAAAACAATTCATATTAAAATCCTGTTAACTGTGAAACGAATTACAACGCACATTTTTTTTCCTGTCAAACACAGCTGGAAAAAGCGAGTCCAAACTACAACTACCACCACTATTATCACTACTACTACTACAGACACGGGCAGGCCAAGAGCTACAGAACCTTTTTTTTTTATCCCCAGTCGAACACAGCTGGGGATACAGAGTCAAAATCACCACTACTACTACAACTAAACACAACACCAAGGCATCGATATAGACAGATAGACAGACACGCCCTTGCCACAGCTACGAGCAAAACCCTTCTTGATGGTGTGAATATCATGACAACACCTCGACGGAGAAGCAACACACCTGAATTACTACTTTCAATTATGAAGGTGTCACACATTACACCATAACTTAACACCAGCTGCCTTGAGGACGCTAAACACCACACCAAACAACCTACCACTTTTTCCTAACACTAAAAGGGTACTGGCTAAGGAACAACAAAACTCATACCATACAGGTGTAAATACGGTGAAAAAGAATACAGGTTAATTACCAAACACCTGTAATTAACTTCAGAAAAGGTTAACGATGCTTTCCTTCGCCTAACACAGTGCATCAGTAACAGTCGTGTGGGTTTGAACGACCCAATAAGCCAATTACTTAATCACACCCACCATCTTGTGCCTAGTGCCTACCTGGGGCTCACCTTTCTAAGTGAACACCTGTAATTAAGGCTAAGAGGCTCAAGGTCACCCAAGCTTCGGTAATATCCTTCCATCCTTCCCTTCTTATTGTTCCTACCTGAGGCTCACTTTCCCCAGGTGTGACTCAGGTGAGCTAGGCTGTTTTAACCGTAACAAACACATGCACAAACACCCCTTCTGTTTGTGTTTGTGCCACGACCCTGTTTTGAATCAGGAACAGCAAATGACACAGCATAATGATGATTGGTGTGTGTGTGTGTGTGTGTGTGTGTGTGTGTGTGTGTGTGTGTGTGTGTGTGTGTGTGTGTAATTGATAAACACAGATATGGTATTGTTGTTACAGGGGAAGAAAGAAGAAAAAAAAAGGTGATTTTGTCATACCTCTTTGGAAAGTGAATGTGTGATTGAGTGCGTGGGAGAATGAATGTGTGTGTGTGTGTGTGTGTGTGTGTGTGTGTGTGTGTGTGTGTGTGTGTGTGTGTGTGAGAGAGAGTGCAGGCGCCCCCCAGTCTGGTATCACAAACCGGATAGAAACATAATTTGCATCGCTAACACACACACACACACACACACACACACACACACACACATCCTCCCCCCAACCCCCCCTCACACACACCCAAACACACAGACCGTCTCAAGAACCGATAACACACATAGTAACGATAGATAACAGCAGATAACATAACATCACACACACACACACACACACATGACAGCCGCGTGTGTGTGTCTGTGTGTGCGCGCGTGAGGGTAGACAACTTAACCGTATAATCTTGCACACACACACACACACACACACACACACACACACACACACACACCCTTTCCTTACCTTTGTATAGGGGTGTCCAGGCCGCCGTGTGCCCGCCGCCTCCACGCTCGACAGGTGTATATCCACAGGTGTTAATGAAGCAGCAACGTTCGTGGTAACAATAGAGTGTGTTAATAAGTTGTCACACTCAACCCTCACACTGACACACGCACTCAACGACGCACGCACGCACGCAACTGTCCTCTAGGTTTGAGTTACGGTCTCACACAACGACACACACTTTTGTTTGAACGCATTTCTACATAATCACTGGTCACAAGGTACTCACAAGACGGGAACGCGGCACTAACAACCCTCTCCCCCACACACACAACGTGCGTTACTAACTGGCGTCTGGCATCACCACCTCCAAGGAACACATGGCGGGAGGAAAACATATCGTGCTGCACACATTACGTCAAACTCATGAAATACGTTGTTTGTTGTGTAAAGTAAGTTGTATTCATGTTATTATGAACTTGAATTTATGTTACTTAGTGTTATTATCTCAAAATATATGTGGGAAGTGAGGTTAGTTGTGTATTATGGTTATTAAAAGTTACCGCGCCATTCTGTCACCTATAGGAAACAAACATTCAAATGAACATTAGAACAAAACTAAAAAACAAACACAACAAAATACAATAAATACAACTATGATAATGATAATATGATAATAATATGATAGTGATAATGATAATACACGCAAACATACTGAGCTTACTCTTACGGCAGGCAGCGGGGTGGTTCATCTACCTGTGTGTGTGTGTGTGTGTGTGTGTGTGTGTGTGTGTGTGTGTGTGTGTGTGTCATGACCATCTCGTTAGGGCGACACCAAGCAGTAGGTCGGAAATGTCAGGGTAGATTACACTCCACCATAGGCCGCTTCATCAAGGGGGAGGGGCGCGGGAGGGTGGGCGGGGTGAGGGACAGGTGGGGATGGGCGTGGGTGAGGCAGAGGATAGATACGAGGATAGGGGTGCGATGAGACAGAGGACAGGCGTGTGTGTGTGTGTGTGTGTGTGTGTGTGTGTGTGTGTGTGTGTGTGTTAGAGATCGTGTCTTAAATGTCAACTGTCAGTCATTCTCTACCGATACGGTCACACAAAGAGACAAACACATACACAAACACGAACACACACACACACACACACACACACACACACACACACACACACACACACACACACACACACACACACACACACACCAGGAAGGGAGGCGCTCAGCTGCACTTCCCTTTCATAATGTATTAGTATGATGGGAGGAAGGTATGGGAAGGTAAGTAGGTAGTGATTAGTTTGATGGAGGTAATGAGTGGACGCAGGTGTGTGTGTGTGTGTGTGTGTGTGTGTGTGTGTGTGTGTGTGTGACATAGACAGACGAGAGAACATACACACACACACACACACACACAACCCCGCCCACCCTCTCTTACGACAGCTGAATTACCCTTACCATCTGTATCACAACTCACTCTCTCTCTCTCTCTCTCTCTCTCTCTCTCTCTCTCTCTCTCTCTCTCTCTCTCTCTCTCTCTCTCTCTCTCTCTCTCTCTCTCTCATGGAGGCAGGTGGGGAGGCAGGACAAGGCAAGCTGAGGCAGGTTATCGCCGTGACACCCTTGGGGGATGCCGCGTGAAGCCTGGATCGAGTTAGTCTGTTCTGGATTGGAAAGGATCAGTGTAATGGCTTCCTGCGTGTCTGTGGCGGAGGATAACACGCTGACAGACAGATAGATAGAGAGAGAGAGAGAGAGAGAGAGAGAGAGAGAGAGAGAGAGAGAGAGAGAGAGAGAGAGAGAGAGAGAGAGAGAGGGGGGGAGGGTTTAATGGACCGAAACACTCACTCCCCATCTGACTCTTTCTTAATGACAACAAAACACACCACGAACCACCAAGCTGGAGCCAGTATTACGTTTTCTTTACCACCACGACGAAGACCATTGAAGGGGAGACTCACTCATAAACCTAAAAACAAACTTAATGCTTGTAGGGTAGAAAAAAGGATTTATGAATGGTCTTATCTCTGTATTGTAATCGTTATCATTATTTTTCTTATCATTATCTTTATATCATCGTCACGTGTAACTATGAATCACTTCTCTTCACACACTAATAAAAGTAATCCATCACTCACCTTTATTTTCAGTGGCGTAGTGGTATGAACGACAACATGTGAGTCTGAGTACCAAGGATCGAGACTAGGGCAAGGAAGAGGGAGTGAGTGTATAGGTTAACAAGGCAAGGGTAGTCAGTGATCCTTCCTACCATTTGAGTGTACTTAGGGGGAGGAGAAGTTCAAGGTGATAGTGGTGATTGAAGACAGTTAGTTATCACCATCAGGTTGTCTTCCTTCGTATAAATGTGTCAGGTGTTGTGTTGAAGAAGTGGTGGTGGTGATGGTGGTGGTGATGGTGGTGGTGGTGGTGATGGTGATGGTGGTGGTGGTGGTGGTGGTGGTGGTGGTGTGTTCTTGCAGGTTTATTGATTACTGCGTGTTGTGCTAAGTGTTATTGTCTTGGGGTAATTGGCTTGCAGTGCCTTATACTTCAACACACACACACACACACACACACACACACACACACACACACACACACACACACACACTGAAGGGGTGACGTGTTTCGTATCACAGGTGTATGGCTCAAGGTCACCAGGTATATATACATGGGGTGGACAGGTGCCTCTCACTCTGCCAATCTGTTTCCAGTGAGTTTTTTCATCACTTCCATTAATTCCCCGCAGTAGGCTAGAGGGAAGGGGAGGGGAAGGGAAGGGGAAGAGGAACGGGTATTGTGGGTGCCTCTGCAGACCTCCCACTCAGAAATTATATCACGCCCACACAAATATATAAACAGTCAGTGAATGTTAAACGCTAAATGCAATATGCGATAAGCCTTGAACAAAAATTGAATTGAAAACTTTCATTATTTTTCCATTACCTGAAACTCTTGATTAAAAACTCAGACAAACACACACACACAAAAAAAAATACAGCTGTTCTCTCCGACAAGCAGATCAGGTGTTTTTTTTTGTGTGTGTGTGTGTGTTTCATAAAGCCAACTGTTGCAGCTAACTGACTGGGGACGAAAATGTAGCTTTTATTAAGAATATGAGACGCTGTACCTATTTTTTTCTCTGTCCTGGAAAAGATGGAATACTGGAATACATTATTATCCCAGTCTTGTGTTCCGTGGTGGAGGTGGAAGGTGGAGGGGTGGGTTCAAAAGCAGTATCCTCTCCTCCTCCTCCTCCTCACCTCCTCCTCCTCCTCCTCCTCCCCATCTCTTCGCTTCCTTAATTAAAAAAAAAAGTCAAATGAAATGTAATACCACGTTTATTGCTTCCCCAGAACAGTTGACTCACTGATGGTAATAGAAACTTTATAACGTGTTCACAGAGGGTGGCGGGTGATGGGCGGCGGGTGATAGGCGGCGGGTGATGGGGGACGAGTGACAAGGAGAACGAAGGGGGGTCATGATGGGCTGGGATGGAGAAAAACTATACAAGGGAGTGAAGGAGTGAGGGAGATTTGAATGAAAGAAAGGAAGATGATGAAAAAAAGAATCAGGAGGATGAGGAGGAAGAGAAAATGATGAGAAAGATGAGGATGAAGAATGAGTGAATGAGGAAGAGAAGGAGAAGAATGAAGAATGAATGAGAGGTGTTACTGCAAGAAAAATAAGAGAAAGTGGATGAGGTGAATAAAATAAATTAGAAAGAGGATGAGAAAAGGATGAGATAGAAGAGGATGAAAAATAATTGAGAAAAGTGCTACTGAAAGAAAGAATAGAAAAAAGAGGAGTACAAAGGAAGGAGTACAAAGGAAGAACAGACAGCAACAGTCTTACTGGACTCAACGGGGCTGTTCGTGTGGCTACACTACTACAATAATTATCTACTTGATAGAGACAAAAAGGACAGCAATGTGGAAGAGGAAGAGGAGGAGGAATACAAAGGAATACAAAGGAATAACAGGCAACAACAGCCCTGGTGGGCCTTACAAGGTTGCCTGTGTAGCTACTCTACTTCTATATTCTCTACAAGTCTGAGGTAAAGGATAGTAACGTGGAAGGCTCCTCCCCACCCACCTCTCCCTCCGGCAAACGCCGGCAGGAAAAAAAGTGGTTAAAGAAACACCTGCGCAGTAGTAGTAATAAAAACTGCGCAGGAAATTTGATAGTATAGTGTGAAAAAGAAAGAAAAAGGCTATCTATCACTATTTATAAAAAAAAAAAAAAAAAAAATTTCATTAACGAAGCGGGTAATAAGTTAGGTTAGGTTTTGTCGAGGAGAGGAGGAGGAGGAGGAGGAGGAGGAGGAGGAGGAGGAGGAGGAGGAGGAGGAGGAGGAGGAGGAGGAGGAGGAGGAAGAGAGGGGAGAGGGGGACAGTAAAAATCCAGATTGGTTGACCCTTACTGGGTTGGAGTTAGAAGGACAACAAAATCAATCTGACAAGGTTGGAGTTAGAGAGCCAATCAAAATCAAGATTGGTTGATCCTTACAGGGTTAGAGGGCCAATGAAAATCAAGATGGATTGAACCTTATTAGGTTGGAGTTAAATCTACCTTAATACTCACACCATCGCGGTTTAACAGCTACGCTATTCTGTAAATACAAATCATGAATACTGAACAACAAATTATTGTCGCCAGCATTAACATGAGTGTAAGTGAATGTGATGCCGTGAGCTTGGACAACTACTTGTCCCAGCACCACGTTGTGCTACACACTCACGTGGAGGAGGAGACTCCTAAGAAGGGCTGTTTCGGGTGGATCCGTTGCTGCATCCCCAAACGGTTTAAACGGTGGTGGAAAAGGCGGGCACAACGGCACACCACTACTGTTTGTGGCGCGCAGTCCAATGCCGAGGATTCGCGCTCAGCACAAACCCAGCTGACCACGGCAAAGAACGGCCAAACGGACGGAGCAGAGGCTGTGGTTAAAGGTAGGAAGAGAAGGAATAATTGTGTGCAAGAAAACACTTGCAGCACCGCTACATCACGTTACACTGGATTCACATCTCCAGTCATCGTTGGTGTGGTATGGAAAAACAAATGTGCAGGCATTGAAGGGAAGAAACAAGTTGCAGGAGTTGGTTTGCCATTCACGGAATGTGCATCTACGGCGGTAACAGAAGAGTCCGAAGAGACACTTGACGCAGGAACCACCAACAACAAAACAAAGAAACGTCGGCGCAACCGTAGGAGGAAAAACAAGAAATGTGAAGAAGTGACGCTGAAATTTGTCACTGAAGAAGAGGCAACGATCGCTAAAGAGGAGGCAGCCATCGCTGAAGCGGAGGCAACCATCGCTGAAGCGGAGGCAACCATCGCTGAAGCGGAGGCAACTATGGCTAAAGAGGAGGCAACAATCGCTGAAGAGGAAGCAACAATCGCTGAAGCGGAGGCAACGATCGCTGAAGAGGAGGCAACGATCGCTGAAGAGGAGGCAACGATCGCTGAAGAGGAAGCAACCATCGCTGAAGCGGAGGCAACTATGGCTAAAGAGGAGGCAACAATCGCTGAAGAGGAAGCAACAATCGCTGAAGCGGAGGCAACGATCGCTGAAGAGGAGGCAACGATCGCTGAAGAGGAAGCAACAATCGCTGAAGCGGAGGCAACGATCGCTGAAGAGGAGGCAACGATCGCTGAAGAGGAAGCAACAATCGATGAAGCGGAGGCAACGATCGCTGAAGAGGAAGCAACAATCGCTGAAGCGGAGGCAACGATCGCTGAAGAGGAAGCAACAATCGCTGAAGCGGAGGCAACGATCGCTAAAGAGGAGGCAACGATCGCTGAAGAGGAGGAAACTATCGCTGAAGAGGAGGCAACCATCGCTGAAGCGGAGGCAACGATCGCTGAAGAGGAGGAAACTATCGCTGAAGCGGAGGCAACTATGGCTGAAGCGGAGGCAACGATCGCTGCATTGGAAGAAACCATCGCTGAAGAGGAGGAAACAATCGCTAAAGAGGAGGCAACCATCGCTGCTGAAGTAACCACCGTCACTGCAGAGGAGCCACCCGTCACTGCAGAGGCACCACCCGTCACTGCAGAGGCACCACCCGTCACTGCAGAGGAGCCACCCGTCACTGCAGAGGAGTCACCCGTCACTTCAGAGGCACCACCCGTCACTGCAGAGGCACCACCCGTCACTGCAGAGGCACCACCCGTCACTGCAGAGGCACCACCCGTCACTGCAGAGGCACCACCCGTCACTGCAGAGGCCGGAGACTCACCAGTAATAGTAATGAAGTCTGAAACACCCGATGAAAGAACTAGCCAGATAAAGGAAACCAAGAAACGTCGGCGCCGCCATAGGAGGAAAAACAAGAAGTGTGAAGAAGTGACGCTAAAATCCCTCGACACTGGCATCGCTGCCATCGTAAACCCTTGCCCTCCCGATGAGGCAGAAGCCCTCTCCTACCTCGACACTGGCACCGCTGCCATCGTAAACCCTTGCCCTCCCGATGAGGCAGAAGCCCCCTCCTCCCTCGACACTGGCACCGCTGCCATCGTAAACCCTTGCCCTCCCGGTGAGGCAGAAGCCCCCTCCTCCCACGACACTGGCACGGTGTGTCAAGACGGTCCTGGTCTTCACGAAGTTGATCAGGACACCCTTGAAGCCTTCCTTAAGGAGGCCGGGCTGACCAGCCTCTCGTTCTCGCCGCTGCCACTTCGTCGTCTTGGCAGCAGCGACAAGAGTGACATCCTGGGACAACGTTGGTTATCAGACGACGTGATCGACTTGGCCCAGGAAGTGTTGCAGCGACAGTTCCCACACATTGGTGGGCTGTACGCCTGCGGGGCGGCCTTCACTCTGCCGCCCCTGCAGCCCGGCGCCAACACTCTGTTCGTGCAGGTGGTGAACCGATCGGCGCCGCAGAGTCTTGCGTGCATGGCAGACTACAGCCGTGCGTTGGGCACTCACTGGCTGCTGCTGTCCTCCTTTGGTGCGGAACGCAGCGGCCAGCTGGCGGTGTACGACTCCATGTACCATGATGTGTCCCCCTCCACCGCCGCGCTGGTGAGGCAGCTGCAGCAGCTGTATGCCTGTCCTCCAGGGACAAAGGTGTGGCCTGTACAGCGGCAACAGGACAGCTACAGCTGTGGTCTGTTTGCGTTGGCCTTCGCCTTCAGCATTGCGTTGGGGGAGAACCCACGTTTTGTGAGTTACGATCGTGCCAGTATGCCGCAGCACCTCGTGTGGTGCCTCGAACACGGCCAAGTGAAGCCGTTCCCTTCCGTCAAGGTGAACAAAGGATACAAAGGAGGCAAGAAAGGAGGCAAGCGATAATCATGTATGTTTTCATCTAACAACTCGTCTACACGTTAAAGCTTCTTCATTATTCATCATACCAGACGAGCCTCGTTCAAGTGTTTTTTTTAAAGTATTCGAATCAAAATGTAATAACGTCGTGCGGTAAAACTTGGACAGGAATTCTACAAAGGACAAGAAATATTTTCTGAGCTATAATTATATAATTCAGGATTCAGTTTTTTCTATCATTTATATATTTTTGTTGTTCATGTCTAAAACTTGATAAAATAAACTGATAATTGCATGTCACTTTTGGTTTATGTTTCGTTCACTCAATTCACGAACAACTGTTCAAGGCTAATAAAGAAATGCTGCCCATTAAAGATGAGTCCGAAGCAATTACAGCTGCGATTATACCAGATAATTATGATGCCTACACAACACATCAAGAGGCGGCCATTGTCAATGAAGTTCTTGGTAAGACAAACAAACAAATGCCGCACAATACAGACGAGACGAGATCAGTCAACGAAGCAACAATCTTTCATTGCGACAGTCATCACTAAGATCACCTTTCATCACTTCACGAAGACAGTCACCACTCAGATGACCTTTCATCACTTCATGAAGACAGTCATCACTCAGATGACCTTTCATCACTTTATGAAGACAGTCATCACTCAGATGACCTTTCATCACTTTATGAAGACAGTCATCACTCAGATGACCTTTCATCACTTTATGAAGACAGTCACCACTCAGATGACCTTTCATCACTTTATGAAGACAGTCACCACTCAGATGACCTTTCATCACTTTATGAAGACAGTCACCACTCAGATGACCTTTCATCACTTTATGAAGACAGTCATCACTCAGATGACCTTTCATCACTTTATGAAGACAGTCATCACTCAGATGACCTTTCATCACTTTATGAAGACAGTCATCACTCAGATGACCTTTCATCACTTTATGAAGACAGTCATCACTCAGATGACCTTTCATCACTTTATGAAGACAGTCATCACTCAGATGACCTTTCATCACTTCATGAAGACAGTCATCACTCAGATGACCTTTCATCACTTTATGAAGACAGTCATCACTAAGATCACCTTTCATCACTTCACGAAGACAGTCACCACTCAGATGACCTTTCATCACTTCATGAAGACAGTCATCACTCAGATGACCTTTCATCACTTTATGAAGGAGGAGGAGAAAGAAAAAAAGAAAGAGGACGAAGAATGAGTGAAAGTTACTGCAAGGAAACAGAGTTAAAAAAGGAGGATGATAAGAGGAAGATAAAGAGGAGGATGAAGAATGAGTGCGAGAGGTTTTACTGAAAGAAAATAAAGAAATAAGAGAAGGAAAGGAAGAGAAATAGGAGGATAAAGAATGAATAAGAGAGGTTTGACTGCAAAAAAAAAGTTAAAGAAGAGGCAGAGGAAGAGGAGGAGGAGGAAGAGAAAAAAAGGAAGAAGAGGATGATGAAAAATGAATGAATGAAAGAAGAAGAGAGAAAAAAAGAGAGATGAATGTAAATTGTATTCTTCACATATTCAATTAAACTATTGACAAAATGAGACAGTATTATTTACTACAGAAAAGCGTTACGTAATACAGTCATTATGATGCTATTATATACACTGAATAGGAGTAATAGTAGAAGTAATAGTAGTAGTAGTAGTAGTAGTAGTAGTAGTAGTAGTAGTAGTAGTAGTAGTAGTAGTAGTAGTAGTAGTAGTAGTAGTAGTAAAGGTACACTAATGAATAGCATAATTATATCATTGAGTAATAGAGAAAAACATTTGGTCACCTCAAAGACTGAATTGAACCTTGAATTAAAACAATTTCTTCTAACTATAATACCACTTTAATAAGAAACATTAAATAGAGACTTTTTTCTTTCTTTTTCTTTTGCTTTCTTTCTTTATCGTTCTTTCTTTCTTTGTTTCTTCGTTTCTTTCTTTCTTTCTTTCTTTCTTTTCCCCGTTCACTGTGCTGCCCGCCACTCCCTCCATTATCTCCTATTCTCTAATTGAAGTTTAGATAAGAGAAAACGAAACTCTAGTACTAATTTTCTCGTAATGAAGCAAGTATAGTCAAATAATTTCATTTATTTTTCTTATCATATTCAATTTCCTGAGACAGCCATTGGCAAGCTTCTGATAACATATAGGTGAATGAAGAATGGATAATGAGGAAAATGATGAGGAAATAGAAGGTATTATGAGGAAGAAAACTAAGACAAGCTATACGTAGGTCAGTGAGGAGGAAAAATGAATAGATGAGGAAGGAAAAATGAGGAAAATGAAGAGTAACTAGAAGGTAATGTGAGGAAGAAAATCATTGGGAAACTAAGACAGCCTATACGTATATCAAAGATGAGGAAGAAGAAGTGAATGAGGAAGGGAAACATGAGTAAAATGAGGAGTAAATAGACGGTACTTATATGAGGAAGGAAGGTAAATACAGAACAGAGTCACACACAGACAAACACAGACAACCTCAACGAAGAACTATCACGGTGTTGACAAATATGTAATGACAAAGTGATCCGTTGAAGGGAAATTATAAGTGGTGTGGATGCATGAATTAATTGTCACTTACTCATTCCTTCACTCCTTCACTCACTCCCTCCTTAACTCCCTCACTCACTCTCACTCCCTCACTCACTCACTCCTTCCCTCCCTCACTCCCTCCCTCCATTCCTTCCTCCCTCCCTCCCTCCCTCCCTCCCTCCCTCCCCCCATGTTCTATTGTAATCGCTTCCAATCTTCTTCCTGGAGCATTAATTAATTGTTACTTTTTTTATTACCTTGAGTTACACACACCTGCGCCGGGCCTATTGTAGGAGTGTGGTGTTCGGTGTGTGCTTGGCATGGGAGAACATTACCATGGGAGAACATTTGTATGACAGAACACTACCATGGGAGAAGATCAACAGCTCAATCATGCAGGGATACACTAGCAGAGGGAGGGGAAGGAAGGGACACACTCACTCATACCTTGCCTTGCCTTGCCTTGCCTTGCCTTGCCTTGCCTTGCCTTGCCTTGCCTTGCCTTGCCTTGCCTTGCCTTGCCTTGCCTTACCTTGCCTTACCTTGCCTTGCCTTGCCTTGCCTTGCCTTGCCTTGCCTTGCCTTGCCTTGCCTTGCCTTGCCTTGCCTTGCCTTGCCTTGCCTTGCCTTGCCTTGCCTTGCCTTACCTTACCTTGCCTTGCATGATTTAATGCTGTCACTACTTCATTAGTCCTTGTTTTGGCTGCAGAGGAAGAAGATAAACCGTTAATTACTCGTGTCCCCAAAATTGGCAGCCTCCCTTCACCCCTTCACTCTTCCACCCTTCACTCTTCCACCCTTCATTCTGTCACCCTTCACTCTTCCACCCTTCATTCTGTCACCCTTCATCCTTCCATACATAAACTGTAACCAACTTATAATCCACTCCGTTCCATCTACTACATCCACTACTCTCCACTCCACTCCATTACATTCACAACTTTGATCTAACCACTCCACTCCGCTAGACAAACTCAACTTTTCCACTCATTCTCTACTTCATCCACTCCTCATCCACTCCTCGTCTCAGATCCACAAAAAATATCCTGAGCTATGGATCAATATATATACAGGGAATACAACTTTCCTGACGGGTTCATTCACACAGACAGACAGACAGACAGACAGGTGAACGAGGAATCCCAGCACAGGATGTCACAGGTGTGGTGTCAGCCACGCAAACATCTGAAACAAAAGCGAATCACAGTAGCGCATCTGAATCGGTTTATTACGACTGTTAAGAAGGATACGAATAAGAAAAAAAAGAATAAAGCGTAGAAGAAATAGACAATGACTACAATAATAATGATGATATTGTAGTTGTAATATTCGTGTTGGTGAGTTACGTTCCTGATGGTGATTCATTGTTAGACTTTTGACTCCTGAAAGGATGGAAAGTCTGCCATTCAGTTAAAAAGAAGTTATTATTTACAAACGTTGCAATGATTCCCTCCCACCACTGCAATATATTATACTTTTGATGTCCATTGAAAAATATCCGATTCCATTCTGGTTATATAACTTTGGATAAATGAAATATAAAAACAGTCATGACTCCAAATCCTCGAAACAAGAATGAATAAATGAATGAATAAATAAATAGAAAAACAAATATAGAAAAAAATAGCTTGTTTTTTGTTATGGAAAACTGTTGAGTCGTGGTTTGAGGGGACAGAGCTGAGCCAGGCTGCGTCAGGGTAATTAATTGTATTGATTGAGTACGAGTCATCATAATTAACTTGACAGTGAGTCGAGTCAGCGAGACACGCTTCACACCTGCTGCACCTGATGCTAATTAACCTTCACGGATGAATGATGAATGAATAAAAAGTACAACAATGAAAAAATGAATTAGAAGAAAAAACAGTACGTCCTCCTGCATTAAATTGTTGTTGTTTAATTGATGGTCAGCGTTCGGGCATGGGAGCCTAGGGTTCCGGGTTCGAATCCCCGATATCCGCTGACCACTTTTCAATATTTGATATCACCGCCGAGTGGCCAAAGACTACCCAAATTGCTGCCATACTGTCCTCAGACGGGACTTACAACGTTAATATGCATCTGAGGCTGTAGCAGTAATAAGCCTCACACGTTCTCAACATATTCAAAAGAGAACTTAATCATTCGAGGCGTCACTATAAAAATTTAAAAACCTACACCAAATAACAGGCGAGGCAAGTCCATCTGTGCCTCCATATGCCTACTGGTGCCAACGGTTAATGATATAGAAAAAATTTAAGCTTCTATAAATACATCATATTTTTCACTATTATAGGAAACGCAAGATTCATAATAAGTAAACAGTATTGTGGAGACGAAGTGGAAGGAAAGAATTAATTGAAGGAAATAACTCGTGGAAAAAAAGGCTCACGAGAGAATACATTATTACTATCATTATCATCATCATCATTACAATAATAACAACGCCAACCATTACAGTGTTCATCTTTAAGTTCTGATAACAACACCTTCACACACACACACACACACACACACACACACACACACACACACACACACACACACACACTTAACATAATAACCTTGCTGCTACGTACATCCTCCTTGTTAATCTGCCAACATGCTTCGTCTCAGTGAGGGTCGCGGCGTTTGTCTGCCTTGCTCAGCGGTGTGTTTACATAACCTTCTATTACTTGAATATATGAAGACTTAATTTAGCTTCTGTTTTGTGAAGGATAATAGAGTTCTTTACCTCCTCCTCCTCCTCCTGCTTCTGTTCCTGCTGTTGTTGCTCCTCCTCCTCCTCCTCCTCCTCCTCCTCCTTTGCATTCCTATAAAATGTGATGTGGTAATGACAGGAAATAGTTTTCTTATTTGTTTTTTTCTTATTGCAATTTCTATTCACAACTGACATGTACTTATACAAATGTTAAGATAAGACACACACACGCACGCACTCTTATACACACGCACACGCACACGCACACACACACGCACACGCACACATACACACACACACACACACACACACGCACACGCACACACACACACACACACTCAAAGTTATATATGAACGCAGAAGTAAATTTACGAAAGAAAAATAAAGTAAGCAATCAAGAAAGAAAAAAATTGAAATATAATAAAATAGTAAATCACGGAAACAGACTGACAGAATAAATAAAACATGAAAAGAATAAGAGAAATAGAAAAAAAAACCAACTACAAGGAATAAGTAGAAAGAATAACACAGAAAGCAAGATAACAATATAAAAAACATAACAAAAACAGAAAAAGAAGGGAAAAAAACACCACTCAAAGACTCATCCACATCCTGTCAGCTCATCACAAAACAATTCAAACACACAACTTACTACAGTCATCCCTTAAAACAGGCAAAGAAAACGAATCATACCTCTTTTTATAAACACATTAATTCCTTACTTATCACACACCTGACTACCACCACCACACACCACATTGCTTCCCACACTCACCCGCACACACCCAATCAGTGTAGTCTCCCCTCCACTTGGCTAGCTCCCCGCCACCTCTCCGCCGTTTTCGTTCACTTGGCTTGAATGCTCCACTTAAACGCTCCTTCCTTCCTGCCTTCCGCTCCACACTCCACGCTCACATACCACACGTTCTTCCACCTATGATATGCTTCCTCCTCCTCCTCCTCCTCCTCCTCCTCTTCTTCTTCTTCCTCCTCCTGCTGCACATTCCTCTCTCTTTTTCCACTTTCCTCTATGTATTCAAATGTCTTTTTTTTTCTTCTTTTTTTACAATTTTAAGATGTTTTTTTTCCCAAGACAATTGTTCTTTTCAACTTCATAATTGTTTTCTTTATATTTATCGTGAACAATTATTTATTTGTTATTACTTTTACGTACGAAGATATATTATTCAAATGTTTCCGATTGATTTTGTAATGATTGTTCGACTATGTAATCATTCTGTCAATAATACTAAAGCAATGTGTAGTATTCCTTTATATTCACACTATGTAAACAATCAACAAACTCACCATTACAACAGAAACATCAAATCCTATATTAACATTTATAAACTTTTCCTTAACCCTCTTTCATAGTTAAGTTAAAAATCAGTCATCACCCTTCACTCCACGAAGCTTTTCAACAACGCCCACAACAACAGTTTAAGGTGGCGTGGGTGGATATAGGGTTAGGTTAGGTTAGGTTAGGTTAGATTAGATTAGGTTAGGTTAGGTTAGGTTAGGTTAGGTGGGTGGATTTAGGGGTGAGGCTGTGTGCTGTGGGGGAGGTAAACAGACAACGTAATCTCCCCAGGTGTTCATAACGATACACGTGGGTGAGTCTGGGGAAGGTGAGGAAGGAGACTCAATTGTACAGTCCACCGCATGTGTCTGGAAATGCAAGTCCAAAGTGGAGGATGAAGTGGAAGTGTGTGGAAGCATGACACTAAGTTTGCCTTTACTTCTATTCTATCACGATCATTTTCTTGTTCTCATCCGTCCAAGATTTCCTTTCTCACGCTCCCCTGAACCTCCTCACACCTGAAGCAAAAGCACACACACACACACACACACACACACACACACACACACACACACGCCACCAATCCCACCTCACGTCACAGTCCAAAATATCACTATTGGGCCTTAAGACGAGTGTATAGTATTGATCAAGGCACCAAGACACAAACACAAGGCTTATTTTTTCTTTTTAGGCTGTTGGTGACGCTGAGCCCTACCACACGGAGCACCAAGCCGCACCAGCCCTAAGCACCGCCGCTAACAATGTATGATGGCGCAACTAACGACCCGGGAAACTATACAAGGCGCGGCGCAAACACACGATACCTCTACTCTACCCTGGGATCCCGCCATTGTGTGTGTGTGTGTGTGTGTGTGTGTGTGTGTGTGTGTGTGTGTGTGTGTGTGTGTGTGTGTGTGTGTGTGTGTGTGTGTGTGTGTATGTGTTGCAAGGAGTGAGTGACTGTTTAAGCGCATGAGTTAAGTGAATGAGAGTGAGTGAGTGAGTGAGTGAGTGACTGACTGACTGAGCGAGTGACTGAGCGAGTGAGTGAGTGAGTGAGTGAGTGAGTAGGTGAGTGAGTGTGTTGTGAGTGCAGTGAGGTGACTTACATAAGGGCAGAGATGAGGTGTGGTGAACAGTGTGAGTGAACGGTACGAGTTATGAATAATGAGTTGTGAAAAACAAATAGTGTGATTTGTGACTTATGTTATGAGTTAGTACTGTGAGCTGAAAGTTGTGAGTACTATTATGAGAATTAGTAGTGTAAGTTATGAGTAGTGAGTTGTGAGTGAATGGTACCAACAGAGATATGAGTAACAACACTAAACTCATCTTATACAAATAACATACAATGAACAACTCTTAGCAATACAATACAATAACAATACAATAACAATACAATAACAATACAATAACAATACAATAGAACACAATAACAATTACACTATATTGCACTACTATCAAAACTGTATTGCAATATAAATAGAGTTGAATTACAGTTAACAATACAATATGCTTTAATAAATAATGCAATAGTCTGGGTGTTGCAATATCATTCTTACGTTATAGATTATGAGTGTACGTACAGTTGTGAGGAGAGGGTGAGGGTGTGTGGTATCATGAGGCTACAATGTGATAAGTGCAGCATCCTCCCACAGTGGTTTTCCTGCAAGTGTTTTGAACGTGACAGGAAAACGTATCAAGAGTGTATCCCTTCGTGTGTGTGTGTGTGTGTGTGTGTGTGTGTGTGTGTGTGTGTGTGTGTGTGTGTGTGTGTGTGTGTGTGTGTGTGTGTGTGTGAGAGAGAGAAAATAAAAAAGAAGAAATAATTGCCTTCCATCATCATCATCATCATCATCATCATTATCATCATCATTATCATCATTCCTATCCACATAAACAGAAAAATCATGGTAATCGAGATGAAAAAAAATAATATAACGTTTTGAGGTTTGGAAAAAAAAGTTAGAGAGCGAGAGAAAAAAAAGGTGAAAAAGATACATCATTAATCAGTGGAAGAAAATATTAGAAGAAAACAGCTTGATATATTTAGTCTATATCATCACAATTTCTAAGGTGGAACGTAAAATCCTACACAAAAAATTCAACACGGGAAAAAATAATAATAATGCAAATAATAAGTCTGTTAAAAGGCAGATTAATTTATAGGGAAACCAAAGAAAAATCCCTATGATAGTATTTTGTTACCAGTAGTGAGTCACGTTTAATGCCTGCTTTGAAGTACTGGCAAGAGGAGTAGCAGGGAGCAATGACCTCTTAAAGCTACACTACAGTACACTACGCCACACCACACCACATCACACCACACCACACTACACTACCACACGAACCAAAACTACCAGCGAGGGTTTAGTGAAGTTAGATTGACCTTGAAAATCTTACTACTAAAGACGATTATGAGAAATTAGCATCAAAGGAAGAGGAAAGAAGGAAGTAGAAATATCCTTCCACACAATGGCTGTAGGATCTGTATAGGATAGGAAGGATGTATAGTATAGTAATGGAGAAGTGTGTGAGGTGACGTAGGAGTGAATTATTTAGTAACAGAATGAGGAAGAATACACCTTTATATCCTTCCTCCTCTTTCAGCTGCTTCCACATCACCTGTTTCCCTCTCACCCTGTCATCTGTATCTTCCTCTGTCACGCCAATCACCTGCATGTCCACCCTCACCACACCTACAAACATACACACAAACAACATGGACTTAACTAATGTATGAAGAGGAACTGCATGATGTGTTTAGGGTGAGATACAGGGAATAAACAGGAGAATGAGAGTCTTATTAGTATGGGAAGAGATAATGGAAAAGCATGTAAGGGGAAAGAAGGATGAGAGGTGTGGTAAGGCTGTCCTGGGGTGCTTTTTGCCCTTAGCTATCTCTTGTAGGAGGTTTGGGCGTCAGAGTGGAGCAAGGCAGAGAGAGAGAGTGTGTGTATGTGTGTGTGTGTGTGTGTGTGTGTGTGTGTGTGTGTGTGTGTGTGTGTGTGTGTGTGTGTGGTGTGTGTGTGTGTGTGTGTGTGGTGTGGTGTGTGTGTGTGTGTGTGTGTGTGTGTGTGTGTGTGTGTGTGTGTGTGTGTGTGTGTGTGTGTGTGTGTGTGTGTGTGTGTGTGTGTGTGTGTGTGTGTGTGTATGAAAACACCACACTGGCATCGGTATCCAATTTTTCCGTTATAGAATGTCGCTTGAAACGTGACACAAATTTTTCGATAACATAAATAACTTCACGAGGGAGATCATGCATGCCGTGTGGTGTGGTGTGGTGTGGTGTGGTGTGGTGTGGTGTGGTGTGGTGTGGTGTGCACTACAATACAAACCATTAACACCACATGGAATTTTCATCACTATCTCATGCATTTCCTTCGTTAAAAAGATAATGAATAGAAACATATCGTTACCAAACCAGTATTTGTGTTTTTATATCCTTGCATGTTTGGCTTTGATTAAAACACGCATCAAGGGTCATATTCTTCCTTTAACACACACGAGGAGGGTGAAGCTAAACCAATAGCGAACAGTGAAGTGAATGATAACAGGTGACACAAGGACGACACCAGACCACTGACGGAACAGATGCCGCAGCTCAGTAAAGGGAGAGAATAATAAAAAATAGATTCCCGTGGTTCGTGACTAAAGGAGTGATAACCATCGTGTTCAGTCTATTTCTGCGTGTGTACCCTTGAACATTTACGTCAGTGGTAACGTGTGCCTCGTCCATACTGTAGAATGGATGATAGACTGTATAATTATGATGTATTAACTTTCTTCATTAATTCTTAACTTCCTGTCCAGTCAAAGGGTAGTTGATGCATTCTTAGTCTGTATATCTGTATATTAAAGAACACATCTAACCCAGCACGTGTGGTTCACTTCAGGATGCTTCCTACAACCATGTTTTCCCATGTAATTCAAAATACCTGCACTATAATTTGAGAACATTCGTGCACGTCATAAAGATTCCTCTTGATCACCACTGAGGATACGCACACACCACCACCACCACCACCACCACCACCACCACCACCACCACCACCACCACCACCACCACGACAACCACTGCTTGCTACATGGTGGATCTATCTATCTATCTATCTATATATATATATATATATATATATATATATATATATATATATATATATATATACACATCCAAGAGAGGTGGAAGAGTTGTAAGAATAAAACAGAACCAAGTGAAAGGTTATCACGTCAACAATCACAACAATCTAAAAGGAAACTCATCGGAGAGGAAACCTACGTGACGCTGATCCTCGTGCATCACGCTGCACCACGCCAGGTAATACTTCACATTGGTAGTACTCACCTCAACACGACTCATGCTGCTCAAGGTAACACTGATGATGCTGCTGTTTTTGTCATCATGTTTTTCACTTTCCTTCTGAAATAAGTGTGTATTTGTACTGTATGTCAAACACTTAACATAACTTTGCTTGCTCACGTCTATTTCTTCCTAACAGTAACTAAGAATTCTGTAACTTGACATTTTTTCATCCTAATACTCGATCCTCTTTTCTTGTGTTTCCACGGAATAACTAACTTTATGTATCTTCTCTACTTCTTTTGATCGACACTTCTAATTAAGACAAGTTATTTGAGTGTGTAAGTACCTGATTCAATAGAGTAAGGATTAGTAAAGTGCATTGATAATATACGAGTAATTTTCCTTTTCTTTCCTATTAAATTTATGGCGTATGTTGTACTGCTAAAAATGTATGAAAAGGCGATTTTTGAAGCATTTTGAACCTTTTCTGAGATTACTTGTTCACTTCTCTTTCTCTTTCTCTTCATATTTTTCTCTTTCTATCAATATATATTTTTATCTATATATTTATCTATTTATCTATTTATCTATCTATCTATCTATCTCTATCTATTTCTCATGATCACAATTTCGTTCTTTCGTCTCCTTCTAACC
>JAPQNM010000008.1:1549824-1567912 GCA_029783475.1 Metacarcinus magister
TTCCTCATCCTCCTCCATTTTCTCTTTTTTTCCCTTTTTTTCTTCTTTTTCCTCCTTCTTCTCCTCCTCCACCTCCTCTTTTTTTCACTTTTTTTCTTCTTTTTCCTCCTTCTCCTCCTCCTCCACCTCCTCTTTTTTTTCATTTCTTTTCTTCTTTTTCCTCCTCCTCCTCCTCCTCCTCCTCTTTTCTTCTTTTTCCTCCTCCTCCTCCTCTTTTTGGCCTGATTGACTGAGGAATTAAGGAATCGTGACCACTTTTTGTCTTTTTCAATCCTTTAAAGTTTGGATTCGAAAGTCTTGTGTGAATCCGTTAGTCTTACAGGAAAGTCTTGGGCGAGTGTGTTTTTAAAAGGTTAGTTTGATACATGTGTTCCTGGGCGGGTTTAAAGAGGCACTATGTTAAGTTTAATCTCATAGTTGGAATTGATAGTTAAAATTATGCCTTACTGATGTAGATATTTTTTTTTATCTGAAACACACACTCGTTTTATGTATATTTACGTGCAATTACCTGGCCTTGATAAATAATAAAAGTAATGATAGTTTTTCTTAAGTCCAGCACAATGTATACTTTTAATGAGGTTCTAAAGTTCCAATAAGGTTTTTGAGTTTTAATGAGGTTCTATAGTTTTAGTGAGGTTGAGGTGAACATTCACAGATCACCCAAAACACAGGTAAGGACCAAGTGACAAATGACAGGTGTAAGTTCTTAGAGATGTACATGTAACTACTACATCTCAGGCACCTTCTACTCCTCCTCCACTTCCTCCTTCCACCTCTTCCTTCTCCTCCACCTCCATCCCTTCAACCAGTCTCCTCCTCCAGCCTCCACATACCCATAGGAGAGGACGAGGACGAGGAGGAGGAGGAGACGTTGTGTTCTTAATGTGCTCAGTGGTAGGAGACAAGAAGTGTTGGCACCGTGTACACCTCCACCCCTCCCTCTCTCCCCCCTTCCTTCATCTCCCCTTCCTCCCTCACCCCTTCCTCATCACTCTTTCCTTCATCATTCTTTCCTTCGTCACCCTCTCCATTATTCACGTTCTCCATTACTATTTCCTCCGTCTTCCACTCTTTTCTACTTGTTTCTCTCTCCCTCTTCCTCTCCTCCCTTATTCATTTTCATTCTTTCGTCTCTAGCTATTTTTCTTCTTTCCTGTTTTTTTTCTTCTCTCTCTCTCTCTCTCTCTCTCTCTCTCTCTCTCTCTCTCTCTCTCTCTCTCTCTCTCTCTCTCTCTCTCTCTCTCTCTCTCTCTCTCTCTCTCTCTCTCTCTCTCTCTCTCTCTCTCTCTCTCACTGTCAACACTCATTCTCTCTTTTCACTCCACCCCTCACACCTTTCCCCTCCCTCACCCCTGCCTCACCCCTGCCTCACCCCTGCCTCACTTTCCCACCAACAACCCTCCACCTCATTTCACCTCTTGTTTTTTTCCCCTCACACTTTTTGCCCGCGTGATAGTTTCTTTCCCTTTCTTTCTAATCAACCAATTTCTTTTCCTTCCTGGTATTGAGTCTGGTCTTTGTTCCTTTTTTATTGTTTTTTATCATTATTGTTTTCTTGGCAGTTTTAACGACACCATCCTCATCATCATCACCATCACCATCGTCATCATCACCACTACCATCATCATAACAACTCCCGAAATGACTTGATGATGAAATGACCTGAGTACCAATCGCTTGAGTATATAACGACTTGAAACCAAAGGGAATGGCAGATACGCCTTGGTCACGTTTCTCCGTTACTGTACAATGTCACTAATACTTTTAAGTGACTTTCTCTCTCTCTCTCTCTCTCTCTCTCTCTCTCTCTCTCTCTCTCTCTCTCTCTCTCTCTCTCTCTCTCTCTCTCTCTCTCTCTCTTCGGCTTATTGTGTTGCATTTGGCTTACAATTAATCCTCTTTCCGAAAGTTTTCATCCCCACAAAATGAGAAAGACTTTGATTCACTTTTGTTTTTTTGAAGTTTATTTCGTTATTTTCCATCGTTATGTTTCTGAGAGTGAAGGGATAAGGGAAGTAATAAGGAAAAAAATATAATAAATAATAAAGGAAGGAATATAGGAACACGTATTTTAAATTCCAGAAACAATCATAACAACAACAACAACAAAACTACAAACAATGACACACAGACAACACATAACACCTTCAGCGCGTAGCCTCGGTGCTCTCCTCTGTCTCCTGGGCCTCTAAAACCATGACACACTCTCCTGCCACAGCACCACAGCACATCCCACGCTGTAACAGTTAGCTTGCTGTGTCACCAAGTCCTCCACCACCGACCAACACAGACAACTGGGGAGGCTGCATCACATCTACCGTGGAAGAACCCAAACTGATGATGCCAACACTCCTAAAACAACACTGACTGGAGACTCTAACCTAACCTAACCTAGCCTAACCTAACCTAACCTAACCTAACCTAACCTAACCTAACCTAACCTAACCTAACCTAACCTAACCTAATGATGAACAGAACAGACCATAGAGAGCACATTCCCAGTGGAGCTTTGTGACAGGAATTCATAGTTTGGATAAAACTCTGAAAAAAACTCATAATACCAATATTTATACCGAACAAGTTTTAGTTTTAGCTTAACACGTGACTATCATGAGACTCTATGAATAAACAGGAAAAGAAGGAGCAATATTAATGGTCTTCTTTCTTCCTCCTCTCCCCAATCACCGCACATACACTGACTGGCCTTGTGGTGTGTTATTGATGCTGGAGATGAGGGGCGGTGGAGGCTGCGGTGGAGTGTGTGTGTGTGTGTGTGTGTGTGTGTGTGTGTGTGTGTGTGTGTGTGTGTGTGTGTGTGTGTGTGTGTGTGCACGGTGCAGGAAGGCGAGCAGCGGCCTGACACCTTTACAAATTGACAGGCGGGGCGCAGCGAGAGGCTTTAATTGTTTGTGGAGGATGAGATATGTGGCGCGGAGTGGTGGAGTGATGATGTTGTGGCGCGGAGTGATGGTGTTGTGTGTGGTGCGTAGTGGTGGTGTTGTAGTGACGGAGGGAGTGAGTGTTTCTTGAGTGTTGGTTCATTGTCTCGCTGCGGACGTGTGTCGAGGCGAAGGTACTGTACGCAGGTGTTAGTACATACAAAGGTGCAAGGACGGACAGGTACACATGTCGATAGATATCTAGCTCCATAGACAGATAGATAATAGACAGAAACATATACATGCATTGGTAGATAAATGTATAGATAGTGATGGTTTGATTGATACATATACAACAGGCAGACACATACATACGTGTACATACATATATGAAAACAAACATACACACACACACACACACACAGACATACATATAAGTGGTCCAGGTTGAAGATGAGTATTACTACAACAGTTCAAGTTATCCAGTCATGGCAGCTCTGCCGACCGACTTACACAGGTGACAGCAGTGAGAAGCAGGTAAGTACGGGAGGAGGAAGAACAGGAGGCGGAGGAAGAAGAAGAGGAAGAAGAAGAGGAGGAGGAGGAGGAGGAGGAGGAGGAGGAGGAGGAGGAGGAGGAGGAGGAGTAGGCAGGCAGTAAGATGGAGTGGAGGGGAGCCGGGAGGTAGTGTCTGTTCGATGCTGGTCGTGACTGGTGTTGTGGAAGCCTGAGAGACAGTGAGCCTTGACAGGCCATTAGCCGCGCGTCCCCGCTGGACCGATGAGCCTCAAAGCAGCACTCGTCCATCACCCTGGCTGCCGCCGCGGGCCGCTGTGGTGCCGCCTACACAGACCGCGCCAACCACAAGCAGAACGAGCAGCAGGCCCTTCTGGCTGCCCTAGTTAACGAGGCAGCCAGTCATTGCCTCGTTACCAAGGCGGCGACGCTTGTTCATGGCTCCCTAACACTCCTTGTGAAGCTTAACAGTTAATTGTTGGCTGAGTTTATAGTGTCGTGACGCACGTCGTAACACTGCAGGAGTGGGACGGTGTGTGGGAACAGTGTGGCGCCTTGAACACTGTCCTACACCCACGCCAGGACACTCCAGCCTGTGTGGGCGTGGGTGGGTGGCTCCCTGGCCTGCTGCTGCCCACTTACACCAACGGGGAAGTGTTTCTAAATACTAATAAAAAAAGGGAAATATAATGGCGGGTAAAAAACAAATAGACTTTTTGATAATGAAATTATTTCTATTTAGATAAAAAATGTTTTCCACCTACTGATTAAATCTTCAAATTAAACAAATAATTTAAATAACAAAAACAGAAAAACTTAAGCCATTGAACACCATTTGTTGCACAAAGTTTATTTTGTTATATTTCCTTGCAAGTGACTTTGTTGTTAAAAATGACATTATTTGCAGTGTATATGTATTGTAATATATTATCATTGTCCATGTTCCGTAGAATTGTATATCCTTACAGTGGTGGTAATCCATTTCCCTTCGTGATTCATTTCCATCAAACTCTTTAATTGCACATCCTTCCATCAGCCTTGAGTCGCCAGGATGCACTGGACAGGACTCACTCACCCTCCACTCACCACCGTCCAAGGTACACTGTTTAGCTGTGCTTCCTGAATGTAGTATGTATTTGTACTTATTTGTTTATGAATGTTAAAACACAAAGTCTCTTCAGGTTAAATAGCATCGATTTCATCTTATGCACATGTCTAAACATGCATTTTACGATATGCTTACATAAACCTTTGATAAAACTGTATAATATACAGTATACTATAAAATACAGTAGAGTGTTGCATATCCTTTACTATACTTAAAAGAAACAACAATTTAATCATTACATTCTGAATATATCTGAATAATGTGCAGCATTATTATTATAAGCTATGTTTTAACTAGCATCAACATGAATATTTTAACCCGAAATTTCATCATCTTTGTCGTGCACGTTTTGAAATATAATACAAATAGTATTACAAGAGAAACAGTAGCACGGTACTGTATGCACAGTACATTTTTCTGAAATGTATAAAAATCATATAATAAAAAATAAAGCTGTATTCTACTGTGCTGTCATAGAAGTGAAGATTTGTAAAAAAAAGAGTATGTGCTTTATCGGAGTTTCATTCATATTTATCCATTTTTATTATATAACACGGGCGGGTTGAGTTTTAAGGAAAAACAATATTTTCTTTTAGCAAGCGTGGTGCCCGCGGCTGTTGTCTGCGGTGCATGACGGTGTGGTGACGGTGGTGTAGGAGTGATGAGACGCCGCGGCACAACACCACAACAACAATGTGTTGACCCTCGTGGGTGCAGGACTGTGTTGTGTTGTGGTTAGGGCGGCGTGAGGTGAGGGTGTGTGGTGCACGGCGTGACTCACCAAGTGTGGTGTGTGTCCCTCATTACGATGAGGTGTGGGGGGGGGCACTTACTGCCAACAAAAACAGGGCACGAGAGAGAGAGAGAGAGAGAGAGAGAGAGAGAGAGAGAGAGAGAGAGAGAGAGAGAGAGAGAGAGAGAGAGAGAGAGAGAGAGAGAGAGAGAGAGAGAGAGATAGAGGGGGGGGGGCAGGGTGACGTGGGGGTGAGGGGGGCAGGGTGAGGTGGGGGGCACTGTAAACACCCTGACCTTGGCTGGGAGTGTGGTGATAAGGATGAAGATAATATACACGACTGAATGTGTTAAAATTTTGGAAGGAAAGACAAACTATTTCGATGTATATCATTTAAAGTTTTTTTTTCCTCCTGTATTTTGATTTGTTTTAATTTTTGTTTGTTTTTAGTGAGTGTGTTGATAATTGATTGTTGCTGTTATTGTTACTATTGTTGTAGTAATTGTTTGTAGTTCAAGAATAACTTATAAAATAAAGACTCATAAACGTTACAGTAGAAAATAATCCATTGATACCTTACGTGCGTTCAAGTTTCCGTGCGTTCAAGTTTCCGTGCGTTCAAGTTTCCGTGCGTCCAAGTTTCGTGCGTTCAAGTTTCCGTGCGTTCAAGTTTCCGTGCGTTCAAGTTTCCGTGCGTTCAAGTTTACGTGCGTTCAAGTTTCCGTGCGTTCAAGTTTCCGTGCGTTCAAGTTTCCGTGCGTTCAAGTTTCCGTGCGTTCAAGTTTCCGTGCGTTCAAGTTTCCGTGCGTTCAAGTTTCCGTGCGTTCAAGTTTCCCCCGCAGCCATGAATAGGAAGGTGTGCAAAATAAGTGGTGCAAAAAAATTTGATATATAATTATCTTGTCACTGCCAAACAAAGGAAGAGGAAGGAAGGCGAGGGGCGGAGAGGAGGAGAGAGCGGAAAGGGGAAGAAAGAAGGGGAATGAAAGGAGGAAGTGAAGGAGAGAGAGAGAGACACACACACACACACACACACACACACACACACACACACACACACACACACACACACACACACACCATCACCATCTGTTGTGTGTGGTGTGTGTAATGCCTCCCAACAAACATGACAAGACTGGCCGCACTTCCCCACTGACCTCCTGAGCCCGTGACGAGGCGGCTCTACATGGATAATAACACTCCATTAGAAGCGTTGCAGGAAAGACAAAATGCATGTAAGTCTTGTTTCCGACCATAAGGCAGAAGTAATATTTCCCCCAAAACAAAGGGAAATTTAGTTGCATTACAGTATCAAGGTTAAGTCTGGGAAGATAGGTAAAAAAAAGGGGGTAATGATCATTGTGGTAGATTGTTCCGAGTTCACTGTTAAGAAGGTTGACTAGGTGAAGATGGTGGTTAATGGTTGTATTAGAAAGTTAGGTTATTCTTTTGTTCCGGGACTGTGAACACAACGTAACCACAGTCTTCCAACTTATATAAAAAGGAGAGAAAATCAGTCAGTCCTTTCTTGTTGTGTCAGTTTATTCATGGCAGACTAAGTTAAAAGTTAAAAAGTCATGTATTTGTATAATTCAATGATGCTTCTTTTACATCACCAAAAACAATTGTAAAGGAAATATGCAGCCTCCCACAAGCCTAATGAAGACATGTTAAAACAGTAACGTGTATGGGAGTGATATCAACACGTGTACAGAGTCTTTGTCCGTGTTCCATCAGTGTGTGTGACAGGTGATTGAAGGTGATATTGGTTTAAGTAGACAACACCTGTCACCTGTCGTCTATACTACTACTACTACTACTACTACTACTACTACTACTACTACTACCACTGCTACTACCACTACTACTACTACTACTACTACTACTACTACTACTACTACTACTACTAATAATAATAATAATAATAATAATAATACCACTGCTACTACCACTACTACTACTACTATTATTACTACTACTACTACTACTACTACCACTGCTACTACCACTACTACTACTACTACTACTACTACTACTACTACTACTACTACTACTACTACTACAGTTATGAAGAACAAAGAAGCAGGTTAATAGAGTCCATATAGCAATAGTAGAGGTAGAGGAATGGTACAGAAGGCTGGAGGAGGAGGAGGAGGAGGAGGACGGAGGCATCAGCACTGTGTTAAGATTGTACAGAAGCAAAGTGGATGATAATGGAAAATACTAAATTGTTTCTTGTACACGTAAAACATAAACAAAATAAGTGTGATGGAAAAGAATGGACTATAGTGACATTAATGCAAATCTTGTCTTGTGTTGCACCTTGTTCCTCTCCGTGTATAGTGGAAGGATAGTGGAGCTGTAACACCGGGGGAAGACGAGGACCTACCAAGTGATATAAAGTGGAAGAGGTGAAAGGAAGACGAAGATTACTACTATAATTACAACAACTACTACTGCTACTACAATTACTAGTATTACAATTGCTACAACTACAACTAAAACTACTTCTACTACTACTACTACTACTGCTACTACTACTATACTACTACTACTACTACTACTACTACTACTACTACTATAGAGCGATACTACTAAGATGTTCTCTGTACGCAAGACACATTCTATCACCTTTTCCATCGTGTCAATACAAAATGTTCCTTCCCACACTCTTATCAAGCACCACATGGTAACACTAGACCATCACCTTCCTTCCTTCCTTCCTTCCTTCCTTCCTTTCTTCCTACTCTGCTTCATCCCTTCCTTCCTACTCTGCTTCCTTCCTTCCTTCCTTCCTACTCTGCTTCATCCCGGCGCCGCTGCATCGCTTCACTCCAGCATTATGAGACTATGTAAACTTGTGGAAGCTTAGTGACTATTGCAGGGCGATACAACGTGCCTTTACAGTATCATACAAGGGTATTACAATAACTATTTGGTCGGAGGTAATATTCCAGTGAGGATTAAGTTCACACAAATACTTTCCTCCTTAGTATTGCTCTTAACGATGCATGGATGTGTACGTTGATGGAAAATAGAGTATTATGAAAGATACAAATGAAATGATAGTTATTGGTCTATTACTTTTTAAAACGAGTAATTATATTAGTCTATTAGTACACGTGTTCTTAGAAGGATTGTGTGTGGTTATAAATATATGAGTTAGCCATTAACTTTTCTTTCAACAATTGTTACAGAAAACGTTAAATATATGGTAAACTTACTAAAAGATATTCAGTAGTGTTATGGTGAAGAAAATGAATGTAGCGCCTTCCCAATGCTTTATAAAATGATTATCAATTTTACAATATAGTTACTCACGAGAAGGATGTCATAAAATATGTTAAGCTCTATGAATTGTGTCAAGTGATGAAAATTCCGTCACATTATCACTATCATTATGTTTGTTTTAGAAGCCAAAACAGGAACCTTGAAGCTATATGTGTGTGTTTTGTGTGTCCAAACATGACGTAAGAACAAGATGGAGTCACTCACCAAGCATCACATACAACATCAGCGGCTGACATAATGTGCTTATGAGCTGCAGTAACACCACACAACCGCTACAAACAGGAACCAGCACCACAATGAAGCACCACAAAGAACCAGCAGCACCACAATCAATCACCACAAACAGGAAGCAGCAACACAGAGAAGTACCACAACATTAAGGTGAAACATCATCATCTCTACAGTGAATGTTACCCTGAAGACTGAAGCATCTTCTTGGGAATAAGTTATGCACTCAACTATTATTCCTGCACGTATTCACAGGATGTGATTCAACGTCTCGTGTGTAGATGATCAAGTCCTCCAGTTGTGTGCAGATACATTCACTTCGAGAGGCGTGAGCCGCGCTGAAATACAGAAACTTGGCAGCCAAGCGATGGCCGTTATTTTTGGTGGGGAGAGCACAAGTTCTCTGTCAGCCATGCGTTGCAAGATATTCACAAAGAAGGTCGCTGCTGCTAAGTCTTTCGTTACACCTGAACGTCTTCCCACAACGGAATCTGCCACCAAGTTTCATCGTCTCCGAGTGCACTACCAGGTCATGGTTTGGATGAGGATGGAGGATGACCTCGATCCATTGGACTGAGGCTGGGGACTTAAAAAATTAAGACAGTCAGTTAGAGGAGGAGAGTTGATGAGACGAAAAGCTTTAGACTCTACCATGTTTAATAAAGCTGTGTGAGTTGAACCCCCCCAGACATGAGAGCCATACTCCATACATGGGCGGATAAGGCCCCTGTACAGAGCAAGCAGCTGAGAGGGAGAGAAAAGTGGACGCAGACGCCATAGGACACCTAACTTCTTGGAAGCTGATTTAGCAAGAGTAGAGATATGACATTGCCAGTTTAGATTTTTAGTAAAAAATAGACCGAATGTGTTAAATGTGGAGGAGAGGGGAAGTTGAGTGTCATTGAAGAAGAGGGGATAGTTATCTGGAAGGTTATGTCGAGTAGATAGTATCTAGCTATGTCCGTATTTGCAGACCTATTTATATCTATCTGTGTACATTCCTACATCAGTCACTTTTGCCATTTATTGTTTGTTTGCATGACTGTTTATATATATATATATATATATATATATATATATATATATATATATATATATATATATAGTGTGTGTGTGTGTGTGTGTGTGTGTGTGTGTGTGTGTGTGTGTGTGTGTGTGTGTGTGTGTGTGTAAGTGTGTGTGTGTGTGTGTGTGTGTGTGTGTGTGTGTGTGTGTGTGTGTGTGTGTGTGTGTGTGTGTGTGTGTGTGTGTGTGTGTGTGTGTGTTTGTATGCGTGGAGGGAGAGGGTGTGGATGGGCAAGGGGGGGAGTGAGTATTGTGTATATATATGAAAGCAATGCTTGATCTCTTGATTCTGCTCTCTGTCTCTCTCTCTCTGTCTCTCTCTCTCTTCTCTCTCTCTCTCTCTCTCTCTCTCTCTCTCTCTCTCTCTCTCTCTCTCTCTCTCTCTCTCTCTCTCTCTCTCGTAGCAATGAGTTCAAGTTAAATAAATTTCTATTAAAAAAGTGAAAGGCATAAAATGGTTCACAAACGTGAGGCTTAACGACCTTACAGTTACTGTTTATAAGATTGAAAATCCTGTGAAGGTTACATAAGGATATGGAAAAAGGGCATCAAGACCAAGAAGGTGACTTGTGATTATTTACTGTATATTTTAATTCTTATGTTATAGACGCATAGGGACTAAACTTACACACAAACAGAGGAGGATGGAGGTAGGATATCTTCACTACATACTGTAGTTGAGATGTTATGGACGGAGGGTGGAGGTAGGATATCTTCACTACATATTGTAGTTGAGAAGAGGCAAAAGACAGCAGTGGTTGGAGTTAAACACATACACTTTTGCACCAACAGGTTGGATCCACACACAGGTTGGACCTACAGATTTACTACTGAATGAAACTCCCTCAATATTCTGGGTGACTTGGTTTATCAACCTGTCTTGTTTAGGTATGAAAACTAGTTCATTGAATTTTTAATTCATCTTTGAGCACGATGGATAAAAATAACGATACCATTGATATGCATAGTAATTACTATGACGTCCTGGGCGTGGCGGCCGACGCCACCCCGGAAGTAATACGGAAACAGTTCCGCCGTCTCGCCCTTGTCACACACCCGGACAAGAACCCCGAGGACGTCAAGGCGGCCACTGTAAGGTTCCAGCTGCTCCAACGAGCTGTGGACACTCTGTCGGACCCCGAAAAGCGGGCGAGGTACGACGCCAAGCACGGGAGGCACCAACGCCAGTCCCGGCAGGCTCGGAAGGACAAGGCCAAGCCCTCCTCCTCCTCCTCCTCCTCACACTCTTCCTCTTCCTCTTCCTCTTCACACTACTCTTCCTCCTCCTCCTCCTCCTCCTCCTCTTCTTCTTCTTCTTCTTCTTCTTCTTCTTCTTCTTCTTCTTCTTCTTCTTCTTCTTCTTCTTCTTCTTCTTCTTCTTCTTCTTCTTCTTCTTCTTCTTCCCGCAAGTTTTCCTTCTCTTCCTCTCCAACCTATACTTTCACTTACAAAACTACAGGAGCAGAGGAGGTCTCGGCCAAGGAAAGCAAGGCCAGGAAGAGAAGGCGACAGAGACAGAAGCAGCAGGAGCAGCGGAACTGAACAGGCCGCCAAAACGGACCGGGAACTTGTCCGGGCTGTGACAAGCCGAGGTGAGGCGCCGAGCGGAAATTTCCTATTACCGACATACGCGTGCGTATCTATCTATCTCTCTTTCTATACGCCACATAGATAGAGAAATAAATAGATAAAACATTTTAATAACTCGACAATTACGACTTGCTCAGCTGGTAGGTAGGTAGGTAGGTAGTTGTTAAGTAGGTAGGTAGTTAGGTAGTTAGGTAGTTAGATAGCTAGATTGTTAGGTGGTTAGGTAGGTAGTTGTTAAGTAGATATATATGTATGTGTACGTAAGTAAGTAGATAAGTGGATAAGTAGATAAGTATGCATTTAATATGTGTGTGTATGTGTATATATGCGAGTGTGTGTGTGTGTGTGTGTGTGTGTGTGTGTGTGTGTGTGTGTGTGTGTGTGTGTGTGTGTGTGTGAGTGTGTGTGTTGATGGTGTGTGGGTGTGTTTGTGTGTTAGTGGTGGTGTGTGACTGTGTGTGTTTGTGTTGGTAGTGTGTGGGTGTCTGTGTGTTGGTGGTGTCTGGGTATTAGTGGAATGTATGTGTGTGTGTGCATGTGTGTGTATTGCGTGGAGTGAGTGTATTTGTGTATCTGTGTGTGTATGTGTGTTGGGGAAGCGGGGTTGCGAGGCTGGGGGGTTGCGGGACTGCGTGGTTGCGGGACTGCGTGGTTGCGGGCGCTGCGTGGTTGCGGGACTGCGTGGTTGCGGGACTGCGTGGTTGCGGGACTGCGTGGTTGCGGGACTGCGTGGTTGCGGGGCTGCGTGGTTGCGGGACTGCGTGGTTGCGGGACTGCGTGGTTGCGGGACTGCGTGGTTGCGGGACTGCGTGGTTGCGGGACTGCGTGGTTGCGGGGTCTGCGTGGTTGCGGGGCTGCGTGGTTGCGGGACTGCGTGGTTGCGGGGCTGCGGGGTTGCGGGGCTGCGGGGTTGCGGGGCTGCGTGGTTGCGGGATTGCGTGGTTGCGGGGCTGCGGGGTTGCGGGACTGTGTGGTTGCGGGGCTGCGGGGTTGCGGGACTGCGGGGTTGCGGGGCTGCGTGGTTGCGGGGCTGCGTGGTTGCGAGGCTGCGTGGTTGCGGGACTGCGTGGGTTGCGGGACTGCGGGGTTGCGGGGACTGCGGGGTTGCGGGGCTGCGTGGTTGCGGGACTGCGTGGTTGCGGGACTGCGTGGGTTGCGGGGCTGCGGGGCTGCGTGGTTGCGGGACTGCGGGGTTGCGGGGCTGCGGGGTTGCGGGGCTGCGTGGTTGCGGGGCTGCGTGGTTGCGGGGCTGCGTGGTTGCGGGGACTGCGTGGTTGCGGGACTGCGGGTTTGCGGGGCTGCGTGGTTGCGGGACTGCGTGGTTGCGGGGCTGCGGGGTTGCGGGACTGCGGGGTTGCGGGGCTGCGGGGCTGCGTAGTTGCGGGACTGCGGGGTTGCGGGGCTGCGTGGTTGCGGGACTGCGTGGTTGCGGGGCTGCGTGGGTTGCGGGGCTGCGGGGTTGCGGGGCTGCGTGGTTGCGGGACTGCGTAGTTGCGGGACTGCGGGGTTGCGGGGCTGCGTCGTTGCGGGGCTGCGGGGTTGCGGGACTGCGTAGTTGCGGGACTGCGGGGCTGCGGGGTTGCGGGCTGCGGGGTTGCGGGGCTGCGGGGTTGCGGGGCTGCGGGGTTGCGGGGCTGCGGGGTTGCGGGACTGCGTGGTTGCGGGGCTGCGGGGTTGCGGGACTGCGGGGTTGCGGGGCTGCGTGGTTGCGGGGCTGCGTGGTTGCGGGACTGCGTGGTTGCGGGGCTGCGGGGTTGCGGGACTGCGGGGTTGCGGGGCTGCGGGGTTGCGGGGCTGCGTGGTTGCGGGACTGCGGGGTTGCGGGGCTGCGTGGTTGCGGGACTGCGTGGTTGCGGGACTGCGTGGTTGCGGGACTGCGTGGTTGCGGGACTGCGTGGTTGCGGGCTGCGTGGTTGCGGGACTGCGGGGTTGCGGGGACTGCGGGGTTGCGGGCTGCGGGGTTGCGGGCTGCGGGGTTGCGGGACTGCGGGGTTGCGGGGCTGCGTGGTTGCGGGGACTGCGTGGTTGCGGGACTGCGGGGTTGCGGGACTGCGGGGTTGCGGGGCTGCGGGTCTGCGGGGCTGCGGGGCTGCGTGGTTGCGGGACTGCGTGTTGCGGGACTGCGGGGTTGCGGGGACTGCGGGGTTGCGGGACTGCGGGGTTGCGGGGCTGCGGGGTTGCGGGACTGCGTGGTTGCGGGACTGCGTGGTTGCGGGACTGCGTGGGTTGCGGGGACTGCGTGGTTGCGGGGACTGCGGGGTTGCGGGCTGCGTGGTTGCGGGACTGCGGGGTTGCGGGACTGCGTGGTTGCGGGGACTGCGTGGTTGCGGGACTGCGTGGTTGCGGGACTGCGGGGTTGCGGGGCTGCGGGGTTGCGGGACTGCGTGGTTGCGGGACTGCGTGGTTGCGGGACTGCGTGGTTGCGGGACTGCGTGGTTGCGGGACTGCGTGGTTGCGGGACTGCGTGGTTGCGGGACTGCGGGGTTGCGGGGCTGCGGGGTTGCGGGACTGCGGGGTTGCGGGGACTGCGGGGTTGCGGGGACTGCGTGGTTGCGGGACTGCGTGGTTGCGGGACTGCGGGGTTGCGGGGACTGCGGGGTTGCGGGCTGCGTGGTTGCGGGACTGCGTGGTTGCGGGCTGCGGGGTGCGGGACTGCGTGGTTGCGGGACTGCGGGGTTGCGGGCTGCGTGGTTGCGGGACTGCGTGGTTGCGGGGACTGCGTGGTTGCGGGGCTGCGTGGTGCGGGCTGCGTGGTTGCGGGGCTGCGTGGTTGCGGGACTGCGTAGTTGCGGGACTGTGGGGGGACTGCGTGGTTGCGGGGCTGCGGGGTTGCGGGGCTGCGGGTTGCGGGGATGCGGGGTTGCGGGGACTGCGGGGTTGCGGGGCTGCACTGCGTGGTTGCGGGACTGCGGGGTTGCGGGGCTGCGGGGTTGCGGGACGCGGGTGCGTGCGGGACGCGGGGTTGCGGGGCTGCGTGGTTGCGGGACTGCGTGGTTGCGGGGCTGCGGGGTTGGGGCGCGTGTTGCGGGACGCTGTTGCGTGGTTGCGGGGCTGCGTGGTTGCGGGTGCTGCGTGGTTGCGGGGCTGCGTGGTTGCGGGACTGCGGGTTGCGGGGCTGCGGGGTTGCGGACTGCGTGGTTGCGGGACTTCGGGGTTGCGGGGCTGCGTGGTGCGGGACTGCGTGGTTGCGGGCTCGTGGTGCGGGGCTGCGTGGTTGCGGGACTGCGTGTTGCGGGCTGTGGGTTGCGGGACTGCGTGGGTTGCGGGGCTGCGGGGTTGCGGGGCTGCGTGGGTTGCGGGGCTGCGGGTTGCGGGGCTGCGTGGTGTTGCGGGGCTGCGGGGTGCGGGACTGCGGGGTTGCGGGGCTGCGTGGTTGCGGGACTGCGTGGGTTGCGGACTGGTGGGGGTTGCGGGGCGCGTGGTTGCGGACTGCGTGGTTGCGGGACTGCGTGGTTGCGGGGCTGCGTGGTTGCGGGGCTGCGTGGTTGCGGGGCTGCGTGGTTGCGGGACTGCGTAGTTGCGGGACTGTGGGGTTGCGGGGACTGCGTGGTTGCGGGGCTGTGGGGTTGCGGGGCTGCGGGGTTGCGGGGCTGCGGGGGTTGCGGGACTGCGGGGTCTGCGGGGCTGCAGGGCTGCGTGGTTGCGGGACTGCGGGGTTGCGGGACTGCGGGGTTGCGGGACTGCGGGGTTGCGGGGTTGCGGGACCGCGGGGTTGCGGGGCTGCGTGGTTGCGGGACTGCGTGGTTGCGGGGCTGCGGGGTTGTGGGGCTGCGTGGTTGCGGGACTGCGTGGTTGCGGGGCTGCGTGGTTGCGGGGCTGCGGGTTGCGGGGCTGCGTGGTTGCGGGACTGCGTGGTTGCGGGACTGCGGGGTTGCGGGACTGCGTGGTTGCGGGACTGCGTGGTTGCGGGGACTGTGGGGTTTGCGGGGCTGCGTGGTTGCGGGACTGTGGGGTTGCGGGGCTGCGTGGTTGCGGGACTGCGTGATTGCGGGACTGCGTGGTTGCGGGGCTGCGTGGTTGCGGGGCCTGCGTGGTTACGGGGCTGCGTGGTTGCGGGACATGCGTAGTTGCGGGACTGTGGGGGTTGCGGGACTGCGTGGTTGCGGGGCTGTGGGGTTGCGGGGCTGCGGGGTTGCGGGGCTGCGGGGTTGCGGACTGCGGGGTTGCGGGCTGCGTGGTTGCGGGACTGCGTGGTTGCGGGGCTGCGGGGTTGCGGGGGCTGCGGGGTTGCGGGGCTGCGTGGTTGCGGACTGTGTAGTTGCGGGACTGCGGGGTTGCGGGGCTGCGTCGTTGCGGGGCTGCGTGGTTGCGGGACTGCGTAGTTGCGGGACTGCGGGGCTGCGGGGTTGCGGGGCTGCGGGGTTGCGGGGCTGCGGGGTTGCGGGGCTGCGGGGTTGCGGGGCTGCGGGGTTGCGGGGACTGTGTGGTTGCGGGGCTGCGGGGTTGCGGGACTGCGGGGTTGCGGGGCTGCGTGGTTGCGGGGCTGCGTGGTTGCGGGGCTGCGTGGTTGCGGGACTGCGTGGTTGCGGGGCTGCGGGGTTGCGGGACTGCGGGGTTGCGGGGCTGCGGGGTTTGCGGGGCTGCGTAGTTGCGGGACTGCGGGGTTGCGGGGCTGCGTGGTTGCGGGACTGCGTGTTGCGGGACTGCGTGGTTGCGGGACTGCGTGGTTGCGGGGCTGCGTGGTTGCGGGGCTGCGTGGTTGCGGGACTGCGTAGTTGCGGGACTGCGGGGTTGCGGGACTGCGTGGTTGCGGGGCTGTGGGGTGGCGGGGCTGCGGGGTTGCGGGACTGCGGGGTTGCGGGGCTGCGTGGTTGCGGGACTGCGTGGTTGCGGGGCTGCGGGGTTGCGAGGCTGCGGGGCTGCGTGGTTGCGGGACTGCGTAGTTGCGGGACTGCGGGATTGCGGGGCTGCGTGGTTGCGGGACTGCGTAGTTGCGGGACTGCGGGGTTGCGGGGCTGCGGGGTTGCGGGCTGCGGGGTTGCGGGGCTGCGGGGTTGCGGGGCTGAATGGTTGCGGGACTGCGGGTTGCGGTACTGCGTGGTTGCGGGGCTTGCGTGGTTGCGGGACTGCGTGGTTGCGGGGCTGCGTCGTTGCGGGACTGCGTGGTTGCGGGACTGCGTGGTTGCGGGGCTGCGTGGTTGCGGGACTGCGTAGTTGCGGGACTGCGGGGTTGCGGGGCTGCGGGGTTGCGGGACTGCGTGGTTGCGGACTGCGTGGTTGCGGGGCTGCGTAGTTGCGGGGCTGCGTGGTTGCGGGACTGCGTGGTTGCGGGACTGCGGGGTTGCGGGGCTGCAGGTCTGCGGGGCTGCAGGCTGCGTGGTTGCGGGACTGCGGGGTTGCGGGACTGCGGGGTTGCGGGACTGCGGGGTTGCGGGACTGCGGGGTTGCGGGGCTGCGGGGTTGCGGGACTGCGTGGTTGCGGGACTGCGGGGTTGCGGGGCTGCGTGGTTGCGGGACTGCGTGGTTGCGGGGCTGCGTGGTTGCGGGGCTGCGTGGTTGCGGGACTGCGTGGTTGCGGGGACTGCGGGGTTGCGGGGCTGCGTGGTTGCGGGACTGCGTGGGTTGCGGGACTGCGTGGTTGCGGGACTGCGTGGTTGCGGGACTGCGTGGTTGCGGGACTGTGGGGTTGCGGGGCTGCGTGGTTGCGGGACTGCGTGGTTGCGGGACTGCGTGGTTGCGGGGCTGCGTGGTTGCGGGGCTGCGTGGTTGCGGGGCTGCGTGGTTGCGGGACTGCGTAGTTGCGGGACTGCGGGGTTGCGGGGCTGCAGGTCTGCGGGGCTGCGGGGCTGCGTGGTTGCGGGACTGCGTGGTTGCGGGACTGCGGGGTTGCGGGACTGCGTGGTTGCGGGACTGCGTGGTTGCGGGGACTGCGTGGTTGCCGGACTGCGTGGTTGCGGGACTGCGTGGTTGCGGGACTGCGGGGCTGCGTGGTTGCGGGACTGCGTGGTTGCGGGACTGCGTGGTTGCGGGACTGCGGGGCTGCGTGGTTGCGGGACTGCGTGGTTGCGGGACTGCGTGGTTGCGGGACTGCGTGGTTGCGGGGCTGCGTGGTTGCGGGGCTGCGTGGTTTCGGGACTGCGTGGTTGCGGGACTGCGTGGTTGCGGGACTGCGTGGTTGCGGGACTGCGTGGTTGCGGGGCTGCGGGGTTGCGGGACTGCGTGGTTGCGGGGCTGCGGGGTTGCGGGACTGCGGGGTTGCGGGACTGCGTGGTTGCGGGACTGCGTGGTTGCGGGGCTGCGTGGTTGCGGGGCTGCGTGGTTGCGGGGCTGCGGGGTTGCGGGGCTGCGTGGTTGCGGGACTGCGTGGTTGCGGGGCTGCGGGGGTTGCGGGGTTGCGGGGTTGCGGGACTGCGGGGTTGCGGGACTGCGTGGTTGCGGGGACTGCGTGGTTGCGGGGGCTGCGTGGTTGCGGGACTGCGTGGTTGCGGGACTGCGTGGTTGCGGGACTGCGTGGTTGCGGGACTGCGTGGTTGCGGGACTGCGTGGTTGCGGGACTGCGGGGTTGCGGGGCTGCAGGTCTGCGGGGCTGCGGGGCTGCAGGTCTGCGGGGATGCGGGGCTGCAGGTGTGTGTGTGTGTGTGTGTGTGTGTGTGTGTGTGTATGTGTGTGTGTGTGTGTGTGTGTGTGTGTGTGTGTGTGGTGTGTGTGTCTTAAATACAGACAATGTACTCCATA
>JAPQNM010000008.1:1568012-1620512 GCA_029783475.1 Metacarcinus magister
ATATATATATATCAGGGGCGTATATTCAGGGTGTGTTAGGTGTGCGCCGCACACCCTCAGCCAGAGAGAGAAATGCATGATAGTTATAAATAAATTCAGCAGTAAGTGGGAAACAATATTTTTCTTAAAGTTTTTAGCCCTGTTATAATATTTTGCACTATAGGTGTTCTGTAGAAGCACTGCACATCCAATAATCAATTGTATCATTATGTAGCATAGCGCGTACGGTGGAGTGGGTGGGCAGACTGTTGAAAATATGGAGCTGGGTGTGCGGCTCTACAAATGCACACTGCTTGCGTTCGTTTTTGCTGCTGAAATTTTAAATTGGCTAGAAGGTATAAAGTTTCTTTGCCATTCATTATATGGGCATAATTAAGACTTGCAGGAAATTTTATATTGTTTAGAAGGTATAAAGTGTCTTTGCCATTCATTATCTGGGCATAATTAAGACTTTCAGGAAATTTTATATTGGCTAGAAGGTATAAAGTGTCTTTGCCATTCATTATATGGGCATAATTGAGACTTGCAGGAATTATAATATAGTATTTATTATGAAACCAAATGTTATTAAGTCACTCAATCAGAAATAAAGATTGAGTGCAACCTAAGTCATGGACTCTTACCGATGAAACAACGGAAGTAAGTTGAGCTGCCAAGTTATACTAACTCAGTTTCATTGATGCCAGTGTCGAGGAGGCACGTGCATTTCCCTTGACTTCTAGCTAATTGACAGTAGTATGATGAAGTCATGAACAAGCTTATATCAAAAACACGAAGAATAGTTGAATTATAAGTAATCAAGTATGTCAACCACTCAACCATTCGCTCGGGTGAGCGAGCCTAGGGTCCCAGGTTCGAATCCCCGATATTCGCTGACCACTTTTCATTCTTTGATATGACCGCCGAGTGGCCAAAGACTACCCAAATTGCTGCCATACTGTCCTCAGACGGGACTTACAATGTTATATGCATCTGAGGCTGTAGCAGCGATTAGCCTCACACGTTCTCAACATATTCAAGAGAGAATGTAAAACATTTGAGGCGTCACTATAAAAAATCTGATAACCTACGCCAAATTACAGGCGAGGCAAGTCCATCTGTGCCTCCACAAGCCTACTGGCGCCAACGGTTAATGATATAGAAGAAAATAAAATAAATAATAAATTTCATTATTTTAAATTTACACATAAAATTTGCTTTATTTTCGAACTAACAGTATGAATAATTATAAAATTGTAATTACACACACACACACACACACACACACACACACACACACACACACACACACACACACACACACACATACACACACACATACACACACACACACACACACACACACACACACACACACCAGTAATTAGGTATATGTTAGTTATGGACAGAATCACTGTTCAGCACACCCAGTGACAAAAACCACCATACGCCACTGATATATATATATATATATATATATATATATATATATATATATATATATATATATATATATATATATATATATATATATATCATGCACATTAATTGCAAAAATGTAAACTGGGAGGAGATGGATGTAAAAGGAAATGCTGAACAGTGGGGAGAAGGTACTACAGCTGGCTATGGAAAACTCAATGGACCAATGGGTAAAGGATTTTACAAGGTACAGAGGAGAAGAGGAGCCATCTGTACTTGATTTGGTGTTCACAAAAAAACCAGAGACAAGTCCTACAATTGAATATCAAAGTCCGTTGGGGAAGAATGACCACGTAGTATTAAAATTTGAAATAGAAGAGTGGGAGATTAGAAAATACAAGGAAAATTATAAACAAGATAGGTTAAATCATGCTAAGACGAACTTTGATGGAATGAGTAAATTCTTTGGTAGTATTGACTGGAAAAGGATTTTGGAGGGAAAATCAGTGCAAGAAAAATATCAAAAGTTTCTAGAAAAGTATAATGAAGGGGTGCAAAAGTACGTTCCCGTGTACAAAGCGAGGGATAGTAAGCACGTATGGTACAATGCTAGATGTGCGGAGGCAAAGAAAGGTAAAAATATAGCATGGAGGAAACTGAGAAAACAATGAAATGAAAGCAATAGAAAAGAGTATACAGAGGCAAGAAATGAATATGTCAGAATAAGAAGGGAGGAAGAGAGAAATTTTGAAAGAGATGTGGTGAAGAGGTGTGAAGAAGAGCCCAAGCTGTTTTATAAATACATAAATGGAAAGATGACAAGCAAGGAGACTATAAACAAGTTAATTAAAGAGGAAAGAATAATTGAAACACCAGGAGAAATGAGTGAACTTATGAATGAGAGCTTCAGAATGGTTTTTAATTTAGAAGAAGAGTTTACGGAACCGGATAATGAAGTGCAGCGGGAGGGGCTGCGAGAAGTCGTGGTACATAAACAGAAAATAGGCAAACTTTTGGAGAAAATGGATGTCAGGAAAGCAATGGGGCCGGATGGAGTGTCAGGATGGACACTGCGGGAGTGTAGAGAGCAACTGGTGGAGCCGATATGGGATGTGATTAACAGCTCCTTAAAGGAAGGAAAAGTACCAAAGGAGTGGAAAAGAGCAAATATAGTGCCGATATACAAGGGAGGAAAGAAGACTGAGCCATTGAATTATAGACCGGTGTCATTGACCAGTGTTGTGGGAAAGTTATGTGAAGTTGTAATCAAGGAAAAATGGGTGGAATATCTGGAAGCAAATGAAGTTATAGATGACAGCCAATTCGGATTTAGAAGAGAAAGATCATGTGTAACAAATTTACTAAGTTTTTACACGAGAGTAATTGATGAAGTACAAGGAAGAGATGGATGGGTGGATGCAGTGTATTTAGATATCAAAAAGGCTTTTGATAAAGTGCCTCATAAGAGACTCTTGTGGAAATTGAAGAACATAGGAGGACTAAGTGGAACGATTTTGAAATGGATGAGTGACTATTTAAATGACCGAGAAATGAGGACTCTGACCAGAGACACCTCGTCGAGTTGGAGTAAAATAACGAGTGGCGTGCCACAGGGGTCAGTATTGGCACCAATCATGTTCCAAATTTATATAAACGATGTACAAGAAGGTCTAAGCAGTTACATAAATCTGTTTGCAGATGACGCGAAACTGTTAAGAATTATAAGGAGCAATGATGACTGTTTGGAGCTGCAAAGAGATATTGATAAGATCTGGGAGTGGAGCCAAAAGTGGAAATTAGAGTTTAATGCAAAGAAATGTCATGCAATGGAAATGGGTAAAAGTTACAGAAGACCGACATGGGACTATAAAGTGGGGGAAGAAATTATAATGAAGAGCAGAGAAGAGAAAGACCTGGGAGTAATTATTCAGGACAACCTATCATTTGATAAACATATAAGTGGGATATTTGCCTCAACATATAGGACACTAACGAATATAAGGCTGGCATTCAGTTACATGGATATGAGCATGATGAAGAAAATCATAACCACTATGATAAGACCCAGACTTGAGTATGCAGCGGTTGTGTGGTCTCCACACATGAAGAAGGATATTAGAAAGTTAGAGAGAATTCAGAGGACAGCTACAAAGATGGTGCCAGAGATGAAAGACCTTACCTATGAAGAAAGACTAAAGGAAATGGGACTGCTGACTTTGCAAGAAAGAAGAGAGAGGAGATTTAATAACGATGTATAAAATAGTAAATCACATGGAAAAAATTGACAGATATGATTTGGTGATGCTGAAGGAGGGTGGAAATAGACGGACGAGGGGTCATTCCAAGAAGATCGGGAAGAGTCAATGTCTAAGGAACATTAAGAAGTTTAGTTTCCCACATAGAACCGTGGATGTGTGGAATGGCTTGAGTGAAGAGATCGTTACAGCAGATAATGTACATATATTCAAGGAAAGGTTGGATAAATTTAGATATGGAGACAGGGCACTATGAGCCCCGCTCGAACCCTGTAATATACAACTAGGTAAATACAACTAGGTAAATACATACAATTCATAAACAATTTTTTACCTAATCTATAAATAATTTTACATTTTCAGTACTTCAGTAACTAATAAAAATTTCCTACTCAGAGTTTGGTATTTTAATACAATAATTTTTTCTTTAACCTGAGTTTAATAAGACATTTCAGTACATATATATTGTGCAATCTAAAAAGCAAATTTTTTTATTGATTTAGTTTGTTATCAATACAATATGGTGACAGGTACAGTGGCACTGCAGGGGATTCCATGGCATACCACAATGGTTCCAGATTCTCGACCTTTGATGAGGACAATGATAGCTACAGCGGCGGCAACTGTCCCGAGGAGTGAGTGTTGCCAACCTTAACACATAAAAGCTTAACAGCAGTTGTCCACAGTAATGCAAGTGATTTAAATGTCTGTTGTCAGACGTGAAGTAAGGCACCTTAATCACATTTATACAGTGAATCAGCAAAATTATACTGTATATTATAATGCCATTACTTATCTGGAAAAGCATGCTCATACAAATTATAAAGTTGTCTTGTTACCAAATCTGATGCATAGTTTGCAAGTAGGTTTTATAATATGAGAGGGTCTAAGATAGCTTGAAATTTTCATAGATTTTTCATTTTTTTTAATTAATACATTTTTTTCTACATTCAATTTTTTATCTTTGGCCTATAGCTCCAGCAGACTATTTGCTGCACATATTTATAAGATGATATAACTAAAATGATCTTTGTAATCATACCTACCAGACACCATGGGGCTTGGTGGTATAAGAGTTGCGACCGCTGCAACCTGAATGGTTACCAACATGAGGGCCCCTACACTGGCACCAGAAATTCTGAAGGCATCAACTGGAGTCATTGGAAGGGAGGATATTATTCCCTAAGAAGGACCTCCATGATGATCCGGCCAGCCTTCTGATGCATTCACCTCACTGACTCTGGCTTGAACAGTAACAGACAGAGGTGTGATGGTCTCCACAATATAACTACATACTACACAGATGGTCTGCAACTGTACATTGTGTACAATTATAGACTATTACCATTCTTTTTATATATAGTAATTATATTCCATTAGCGACATTCAAAGACGATATATTAATTAAAGCCCATTACCATTCTTTTAATAAATATTGATTATATTCCATTAGCACTATTTAAAGAAGTTATATTAATTATAGACTATTACCATTCTTTCAATATATAGTGATTATATTCCATTAGCGCTATTTAAAGACGATATATTAATCATCGTCTCTTCAGTTTTAATAATGCCTCGTATATTTCCTTCCGAGTAATCACTATGTTACAAAGAACACAATTACTGTTCTGTCTAGTGGGAGGTAATGGACCAATGGCTCTGGTGTAAACTTGGCTCAAAAACGAAGTTAACATTTCTGTTTTCTCTTTATCATCATTGGTTTTGTGTAATCTTTCCTTATCTTTTTATAATTATATTATTCCAAGTGTACTTTTTGTTTTAAATTGCACCTATTTATAAAAAAAATAATAAAAATAGAGATTATTTTTTACATTTTGGACAATCATTTCTTCAGTTTTTTTTATTTCTTTCCTTGTTTCTCACATAACTTTGTTATTTATTCTTGGGTACTCCTTCTGCACTTCTGAATACTCACTTCCACCACACACATTCCACTCCTTAAATTTGTTCTCTCTCCCACAATCTCTGCTTCTTTTTAGTTTTTTACCAAAGTCTCTTATTCATAGGTAGATTTGTATACAATTTTTTTCTTGATACTCCCGGACCATCAAACACTATCTACATGGGATATATTTTTCTTTTGCTTCCTGGAGTTTGTTTCTAAATCTACTCCACATATAATTTGTCACACTCCCAAATAATCCTTCCAATCTATAGATAAGTATGTCTTCATTGCCTCATAATTATTGTTGTCTTTCCTTTCTTGTAACTTGATATCCCAACAAAATGATATTGAAACATGATCACTTCTTCCTAATGGACTTCCTATGTCTATGTCCTCCAGTGCACAGTCATCATCAGTAAACACTAAATGCGATACAGTGTACACTACCTGCCTCACTTCCTCCAAATCTTGTGACTTGTTGGATGTGCTCAATGAAATAACAGTCTCTGATCTTCTCGACAAATTTATAAATAAATTGATTCTTCCTAGCGTATGTTGTACATCTCTTTCAATTAATATTTGGAACATTGAAATCCTCCAGACTATCTACAGTAAACTGGATGCCAGTATTTATTGCTGTAATGTAGATGAGGCCTGGAATCGCTTTAAAGATATTTTTCTTGGAGTGATTGACAACATAGCTCCAATCAGAACAAAAAGAGAAAAGCAAAACACTCAACCATGGTTCACAAATGAAATATTGGTTATGATAAAAAAGTGTGATGAGGGCGTCAGACAATTCAAAACATCTAAAGACAATGCAGTTTATGTGGAATATAAAAGACTATGTAACAATACAAAGCGTATGGTGGTGAAAGCCAAAGAAACATACTACAAAACAACTCTCCAGATTAACAAAAATAATCCCTAAAAACTTTGGCAAGTTTTGAATTGATTGGAAATAAGTAAAACTACTAAATCGAATACATCAATAAGCTTAGACATTGATGGGACTTTAAACTTTGACCCTAAAGTTGTAGCTGCAAAATTTAATTCCTTTTTCACAACCATAGCTTCCTCTCTAGTCGAAAATCTCCCACCAGCCTCTGGCCTCTATGGTGAAACACACACTTACAACTACTATCGGTCACAAGGTGTCTCTCTGAACTCTTTTGGTCTGTCACCCGTCAACACTGAGGAAGTTTTCTGTTTGCTAAAATCTATTGACAAAGCTAAAGCTACAGGTCCAGACAATATTCCAGCAAGGTTTGTGAGTGATGTAGCGGAGCACAATGCTCCAAGCCTTACTCACATAGTCAACAACTCATTCCTTCATGCACAGGTCCCTTCTACTATGAAAATGGCCAAGCTAACTCTGGGTAGTAAAACAGATGCTGGTAACTACAGGCCCATATCGGTTCTCAGCATTATCTCAAAAATTTTGGAAAGAATTGTATATAATCAATTACATGAATATATTCAGAACAACAACTTGCTTTGCGACCTTCAGTCAGGCTTTAAGAGATCATACTCTACCGAAACATGTTTAACCTATCTTAATGATTATCTTAAAGAAGAAATTGACAAAGGAAATTATTGTGGCATGGCTCTCTTAGATATGCAAAATGCATTTGACACAGTCAATCACAACATTCTGTTAGACAAACTGAAAGCAATAGGATGTAATGGCCAAGTTGTGAAATGGATGTCGTCATACTTAACAGGCAGAGTACAAAAGGTTGCCATTAACGGAACCATGTTTGATGCATCAAACATTACCTGTGGTGTTCCGCAAGGCAGCATATTCTTGGTCCTCTGTTATTCCTAAGTTATATCAATAACATGAAACCAGCTGTAAAATGTAAATTGTTACTATATGCTGATGATTCTGCTCTGATGTGTCTGGCAAAAATGTACAGGTTATCGAACAAACACTGAGCAATGAACTGTATAATGTAAGCAAATGGCTGCTTGACAACAGACAATCTCTCCATCTTATTAAAACGGAAACAATTTTTTTTGGGTCCAAACATAACTTCAGTAAATTTCAAAATCTAAATGTACAATGCAATGGCATCATTATTACCTCTAAATCAAGTGTTAAGTATCTAGGAGCCATACTAGATAACAATGGTTCAGGGGAAGGTATGGCCAGCAACGTCATACAGAAAGTAACTGCCAGGACAAAATTCTTAGCAAGAAAATCTAAATATCTAGATGGAGAGACTAGGAAGTTATTAGTCAGTGCTTTAGTGCAATGTAACTTTGACTATACAAGCTCCACATGGTATTCTGGACTCAATAAAAAGACTCAAGGCAAACTCCAGGTTTGTCAAAACAGGTTGATACGCACTGTCATGAGACTCCCACTACGCACTCACATTGGATACACTCACGATAAGTCTCTAGGCTAGTTACCTGTTGCTAAAAGAATAACACACTTAAAACTAAATCAGGTTCAACAAATTGTAAATGGTACCTCTTCTGCTTACTTGTCCAACCATTTTACTAGAATAAGCCAAAGTCATAATATAGGCACCAGATCAAGCCAAGCTTCACTTCACACACCAAGGTTTAGAACTACACTGGGAAAGACCAGTTTTAAATACACAGGAGATGTTGAATGGAACAAACTACCCACCTCTGTTCAAAATATTAGTGTGAAAAATACCTTTTAAGAAATCAGCTAAGTCACACCTCATGGATACAATTCTACAAGAAAACAATAAAATCTATGTGCAATTTTAGAATGTAACCTTTGTATATCCATATAGTATTTACAATATTTTATCATATATGTTTACTAGTATGTAAGAAATTATTCTCATTACAATATAATATGTATTATCCTTATGAAGAAGGATAAGAATTTGTTAATGGTAAAGTCTACTGATAAAGACTGTAGTGTTACTGATAGAAAGGAAGAACTGGTTGGAGTGCTGAAAAATGTTAAGTTGGTAGATACTAAGTTCACAAAGAATGGTAATGTTGTCTTGAACTTTGCTAATGAATCGGAGAGGCAGATGGCAGCAACTAAAATAAATAATGAATTAAAGGACCTGGAACTGAAATTTACAAAGAAACTCTCTCCGAAAATCATGATTTGCAATGTGTCTAGGGAAGAAAACAAAGATGAAATTATTGACTATTTGGTTCAGAAAAATGAATACTTACAGAATGTGGAGAATTTATCTGATAAAATAATCTTAGTCCATGACAAACCAGCGGCTGGGAACACAGTTTTTTTTTTTTTTTTTTTTTTACATTAAAAGGGCAATAGCTAAGGGAAAACAAATAAGTAAAAAAAAAAATCCCGCTTGTCGCCAGACCCTGTAAAGAGGACAGTAGGAGAATAGAATGAAGGGGTGGAGATCCAGTTAACATTAGAGGTGTCTTGACACTCCTCTCTTGAAAGAGTTCAAGTCATAGGCAGGTGGAAAAACAGACAAAGGAAGAGAGTTCCAGAGTTTACCAGTGTAAGGGATGAAAGAGTGAAGATACTGGTTAACTCTTGCATTAGGAAGATGGACAGAATAAGGATGAGAAGAAGTAGAAAGTCTTGTGCAGCGAGGCCGCGGGAGGGGGGGAGGCATGCAGTTAGCAAGTTCAGAAGAGCAGTCAGCATGAAAATAGCGGTAAAAGATAGATAAAGATGCAACATTGCGGCGGTGACTTAAAGAATCAAGAAAGTCAGTTAGAGGAGGAGAGTTGATGAGATGAAAAGCTTTAGACTCCACCCTATTTAAAAGAGCTGTGTGAGTTGAGCCCCCCCAGACATGTGAGCCATACTCCATACATGGGCGGATAAGGCCCCTGTACAGAGCAAGCAGCTGAGAGGGAGAGAAAAATGGACGCAGACGCCATAGGACACCTAACTTCTTGGAAGCTGATTTAGCAGGAGTAGAGATATGAAATTGCCAGTTTAGATTTTTAGCAAAGGATAGACCGAGTGTGTTTAATGTGATGGAGAGGGGAAGTTGAGTGTCATTGAAGAAGAGGGGATAGTTATCTGGAAGGTTATGTCGAGTAGATAGTTGTAGAAATTGAGTTTTTGAGGCATTGAACAAAACTAGGTTTGCTCTGCCCCAATCAGAAACAAGTGAAAGATCAGAAGTTAAGCGTCCTATAGCATCTCGCCTTGAGTCATTTAATTCTTGTTGGGTTGGGCGTCTGTTGTACGACGTTGAAAAATGCAAGGTGGTGTCATCAGCATAGGAGTGGATAGGGCATTGAGTCAGATTTAGGAGATCATTAAAGAATAATAGAAAGAGAGTGGGTGATAGGACAGAACCCTGAGGAACACCACTGTTGATAGTTTTAGGAGAAGAACAATGACCGTCCACTACAGCAGCAATAGACCGGTCGGAAAGGAAACTAGAGAGAAGGATAGAATCCGTAGGAGGGTAGTTTAGAAATTAAAGATTTATGCCAGACTCTATCGAAGGCTTTCGATATGTCAAGGCCGACAGCAAAGGTTTCACCGAAGTCCCTAAAAGAGGATGACCAAGATTCAGTTAGGAAAGCAAGAAGATCACCAGTAGATCGGCCTTTACGGAAACCATACTGGCAATCAGAGAGAAGGTTGTTAGCTGATAGATGCCTCATTATCTTCTTGTTAAGGACAGATTCAAAGGCTTTAGAAAGGCAGGAAATCAAAGCTATAGGGCGGTAGTTAGAAGGATTGGAGCGGTCACCCTTTTTAGGGACAGGTTGAATGTGAGCAAACTTCCAGCAAGGATAGGTAGAAGTAGAGAGACACAGACGAAAGAGTTTGACCAGGCAGTGAGCGAGTTCAGAAGCACAGTTTTTGAGAACAACAGGAGGGACTCCATCCGGACCGTAAGCCTTCCGAGAATCAAGGCCAGAGAGGGCCTGGAAAACGTCATAATAAAGAATTCTAATTTTAGGGATGAAGTAGTCAGAGGGTGGAGGAGTAGGAGGAATATGCCCAGTATCATCCAAAGTAGAGTTGGTAGCAAAGGTTTGAGCGAAGAGTTCAGCTTTAGAGAAAGAAGAGACAGCTGTGGGGCCATCTGGTTGAATTAAAGGAGGGAAAGATGAAGAAGTAAAATTGTTAGAGATATTATTGGCTAGATGCCAGAAATCACGAGAAGAGTTAGAGTTGGAAAGATTTTGACATTTTCTATTGATGAAAGAGTTTTTAGTAAGTTGGAGAATAGATTTGGCATGATTACGGGCAGAAATATATAGGGCATGAGTTTCAGCAGATGGATGGCTACGGTACCGTTTGTGAGCCACCTCTCTATCATTGACAGCACGAGAACAAGCAGAGTTAAACCAGGGCTTTTTAGCTTTAGTATTAGAGAAAGTATGAGGAATGTATAGCTCCATGCCAGAGATAATCACCTCTGTTATGCGCTCGGCACACAGAGAAGGATCTCTGACATGGTAGCAATAATCATCCCAAGGAAAATCAGAATAGTACTGCCTCAGGTCTTCCCACTTAGCAGAGTTGAAATGCCAGAAGCACCTCTGCTTAGGCGGGTCCTGAGGCTGCACTGGAGTGATAGGACAGGTAACAGAAATAAGATTGTGATCGGAGGAGCCCAACGGAGAGGAAAGTTTAACAGAGTAAGCTGAAGGGTTGGAAGTTAGGAAAAGATCAAGAATGTTGGGCGTGTCTCCAAGGCGGTCAGGGATATGGGTAGGGAACTGCACTAGCTGCTCTAGGTCATGAAGGATAGCAAAGTTGAAGGTTTGTTCACCAGGTTGGTCAGTGAAAGAAGATGAAAGCCAAAGCTGGTGGTGAACATTGAAATCCCCTAAAATGGAGATCTCAGCATAAGGAAAGTGAGATAGGATGTGCTCCACCTTGGAAGTCAAATAGTCAAAGAATTTTACATAGTCAGAGGAATTAGGTGAGAGATATACAGCACAGATGAATTTAGTTAGAGAGTGACATTGAAGTCTTAGCCAGATGGTAGAAAATTCTGAAGATTCAAGATTGTGGGCACGAGAGCAAGTAATGTCGTTACGCACATATGCGCAACAGCCAGCTTTGGATTGAAAATGAGGATAGAGAAAGTAGGAGGGAACAGAGAAGGGGCTGCTGTCAGTAGTCACAGACAACTGTGTTTCAGTTAGGAAGAGAAGATGAGGTTGCACATTCTCTCCCAGCATCTCCTCTGTGCGTCCTGTGTGATGGGAAGGACATTGGTGTGTGCTTTCATTATGTGATCACCTACCTACCTATGTTCGTTTTAACTATATACATGACACCTATTTTCCTCTTGTAATAAGCACCAATACAAGTTGGAAGGTGTCAAAATGGAGGAAAGATAGCCCAGTGGGAGGCTACTGAAGCAACGCAGATCAGGGGTCACAGATGGAAAACTATCTCCTCAAAGTGGCTTTCATGCTCAATGAATGAACCTCATCACTACATACAAGAACTTAACAAGAAGTAAACTTACATTACGTTAAGTAGAAAGAGGAATCCATGTAATATATGACAATGCATTGCTTTGTACATGAGAAATATCATCCACAGAGACAAATAACTAAACTGATACTCACTTTTGGCAATCTTGAGGAGGTCCTCCAATATCTTATAGGTTTTTGATTCCACTTGAACATACAAAGTTCCTTCAGTTGATGCATGTGTTAGGTACACTTCTACCATGCCTCCAACCTGAAATGAAATTTTATTCAAAAGACTAATACATCAAATGTTCATTAGCTCTAAAAATCCAAGTTAAAACCTCCAATGCCTTAATTAGTTAATCATTAAAATAGCATATCTAATATCTAGCATGTAGTAGCTTCCCTCACAATCCAATAGGCTTACACTATCCCCAAGGCTGGCTCGTACACTGAGGCCATTTTGGTAACAATTATGCATTTTTCTATTGTATCAATTGAATACTATGGTTGGTAAGTCTGTCTCAGGTTCTTTAAGGAAATAAATAACCCCCAACCTGCAGGAAGGGTTTACCACACATAATATAAAGCTTGTACTTCAATTATAGTTTTTGACACCTCGTTCCTTCCAGAGACGTCCTTCAAGGGGATGGCCACAGCTTTAAGTTGAGGCCAAATCTATGAGTAGTGAGCATGCAAGTCAGGACAAGGAATGGTAACACTGTAATGAGGAACAGTCATGTACAGTCAACTCACAGGAGGCAGCGTGGGCTCCACCAGGTGCTGGGCAAGGGACTCAAACACCTTATCATTGAGATTGACATCCTCGTCAGTGGATGTGTCAAACAGGACGATGGCGTAAGGCTCTTGGCGGCGCTGTACCCGAGCCACCAGTGTCTTGGCCATGGGAAGGCTCTCATTGAGGGCTTGGAAGCCAGCCTCCATTGGGGCATCCTCCAGCCCAGCCAGGCAGCACTGCAATGCCTGGAGGAGAGTGTGCACTTAGCATCAACACATACTAGTCACATAAACAAGTAGTCTTTCATACTAAAATGATACAAAGGTTTAATGAATTATGAGACAAATTAAACTACTTGAAGCCAGACTGAAAATTTGACAAATTGATGGGATAAAATTAAGTAAATATGAACTGAAATCTTCATAATTATACTTCATGTTTAGCCTGATCTCTATGGTGTGGAAAGCCAAGTAAGAAATGATCAAAAATACTTCATCCTCTCTCATAGCAGTAGGGAACAGGCATGGTACATCGCGGCAGAACTCATACCTGTGCTGGGAGGGAGAAGAACCTGTCTTGAAGGAAGTACAGGTCAGCTGCAGGAATAGCCTCACTATCACCATGGTCAAGGAACTTTACTTTAACTTCATCACCTGAAACAAAACACTTTCATCAGCGGACATGAAAATAGACACCAGTACAAAATTACACACATACACAAAAAGCACACATGAATTATATCTTAGTGTAATCTGAGCTTGGTACTAATACAGTGACACTATCCTTCAATGAACCAGCTGATTCACTCTCCACCATCACTCACCCAGAACCTCCATCAGCTGCACTCTAAGCCAAAACTCCTCATGACTTGCAACGTAGATCTCGCCCACGACTGGCTCCTTCACGGTGTCCCGGTTCTTCTCTTCCATGTAGTGCAGCTCCATCTCCGTCAGCAGTTCCCTATACAGGCCCTGCGCGCACACACACACACACACCATGAGGAAGTTAGTCACCAGTTTTATCCTTTGCTCTCTCTCTCTCTCTCTCTCTCTCTCTCTCTCTCTCTCTCTCTCTCTCTCTCTCTCTCCTTTAAATTAAGAAGAAAAAACAATTACTAATGCAGTGCTATTTCCACTTCCATTAATGGCAACATACAACTCTGAATAAGTAAACACTAACATTGAGTTATAACTTTGCTATCAATGTACTGTCCTAGGAGTGCTAATTACAGTACTAATAACAGCCGGTGCACCCAACACACTTACACTGTAGTCGTCCCCCACCAGGAGTAGCTGCACAGTGTTGCCAGCCTCCACACAGGTGATGAACACATCCCAGGTAGGTGTTGAGGGCAGGCTGATGGGAGGCAGCTGCACCTTCTCATCTGACCCAGTGGAATCAACGTCTTCTGGAAGGCCATTCTGGGGACTAAAAAATAATATGTCATTATATTGGGTACTACAATTTACAAGAGAGAGAGAGAGAGAGAGAGAGAGAGAGAGAGAGAGAGAGAGAGAGAGAGAGAGAGAGAGAGAGAGAGAGAGAGAGAGAGAGAGAGAGAGAGAGAGATGGGTTATATATATGGCTCACCTTGGAGAGGGTGTGTGACGTGACTCCTGGGGCTTGGGTATGTGAGGTGGCTCCTGGGTCTTGGGTATGTGAGGTGGTTCCTGGGGATTTAATAATTTAAACTTATTCCTTCTTTTGAAAGTTTAATCAATATCTGAAAGAACTGTAGCTTGGGTGAAAAGTTTGGTTGGAGGTATACTGCTGAACTCATTAATTATTAGTATTGGAAATATCTGACCAACTTTTATGACCTTCATGGTAATTTCAGGAGTCAATTCTTATCATAGTACAGTATGTGTTTGGGTGGGATGTATTTATCTTTTCCTCTGAGGGCCAAGAGGCTAAGTAAAAAAAACTGTTGATGTGTCTATGTGTGTATGTGTATGCATGCCTTGTCTTGGCTAACCCCCTTTTCTGAGATCACAGATATATAATAGATATAGACAAAAAATAAGAAACAAAGCTAAATACTTTCATCTATGAATCATGACTCAAATTGAAAGGAGCACAGAGAGAGAGAGAGAGAGAGAGAGAGAGAGAGAGAGAGAGAGAGAGAGAGAGAGAGAGAGAGAGAGAGAGAGAGAGAGAGAGAGAGAGAGAGAGAGAGAGAGAGAGAGGTGGTGGGTGGGGAGGATGTTTGGGTAATCCATCTTACCTCCTCCACCACTGCAATAGTCCACTTGTCAACACAGGGATTATCAAACGCCAGTCCTGTGTTGGTCATGACCTTGACAACAGCCAGCCAGTCCTGTGGCAGCTTCTCCTTGTACACTTCAGTATACATGTCCCGCAGCGGATCCCACCAGAATGGCTTGTTGGGGGACTTATCCATCAGCAGCTGAGGGGAAGGACACACACACACACACACACAAAAAAAAATAAAATAAATAAATAAAATTAGATCACACTACAATTAGTACTTTCTAATAACCATTATCTATATCACAACATAATGTATAATAATGTAGTGTTGAGACTCCTCCCTTCCCACCTGCTTCACCCGGGGGACAGAGACAGTGTAGTCGGTGGTGGTGGACAGCTCCCGCTTCTTGGCCAGTTGTGGGAGCTTTTCCAAGGCCTTCTGGGAGGCTGCCTCTTCAGCCTTCTCCTTCGTGTCTGCTAGGTCAGGGTAGCTGCTCACTCTCATCTCTCCTATCTGAAAAAGGCATCAACAATAACATAACACCAATAGTTTTAGTTAATAAGTTACTATGCTTCATGATTAAGTCACAAGATGAAGTCTAGATTGTGTGACCCTTTCATTGAGTGTATAGGACATTGTATTCACTTTCCTCCCTATTCTGTCCATTGTAATTACTATTAGTGAGAGTTTACTAGTATCTTCATTTTCACACTTTTTCACTTGTCAACTCTAGAACTAAAGTGGCCTTCACTTTTGAATTTTACCACTACTCTTATAAGGGAGTGGTTAATTATTTATTTTTTTGTAATTGACCATTCTTCCTTGTATATAAAAAAAAATTTTTTTTTTTAAAAGCTAAAAAAAAAAAATAATAAATCTCTATTCCTGTTTAATTCCTGCTTTCCGGGTATGGATGGGGCTTTACCCTGCCTGGTATGGATGCGGCTTTACCCTGCCTAGTATGGCTAACAGAACTAGAATGAAGCTGATGGTAACACTTCCCTCACTACAGTTATAGGAAATGTGATAACTTCTCTTTTCTTTTCGTGTAAGTCAAGAGCCGGCCGGGACTTACAAGAATCACCGTGAACCACTCCATCTTCTTGCTGCAGGGGACACTATTGAATTTGAGCTGCATCTTGTTCCCTTTCTTGCCCTGTTCGGCCTCCAGCTCCTTCACGGCATCAATGAGCTGCTGCTTAAAGCTCTTCTTATCAGGAGGCTTCTCAGTCACCGATGCTTTGGTCTTGAGGCTGTTCTGTGGCTGTGTATTGTAAAGCTCAGTATTACATGTTAAAAAAAACTGTTTATATCAATATCTAACAACAGAAAACAGGACAGTAAAACTAATAATAATAACAGGAACATCAGTCAACACTTACAACCGGGACAGAAGTGGTTGGCTTTTGTCTAGCCTTGGTGGTGGGTTGGGTGGCAGCAGGCTGTTGTGTGGACACTTTGAAGGTGGAGGTGTTAGCAGTGTTGCCTGGGTGTGCTTGTAACATACTTGGGTGTGTTGGTTGGAAGTTGTTATGGAAGCCTGGAGGTGGCTGAGGGTTTACGGGACGCCGCTGTAATGGTTGATGTTGTTGTTGGTTGGTGTAGAACTTAGGCCGTGTGGAGATGGTGGGGGTGTGCCAAGGATTAACAAGCAAACTACTGCCATTCGAGTGTGGGTTGTAGCAAGGACTCTCCATCAAGAGGACGGTGTGACGAAACAAACTGCTCACTTGGCCCTTGTGCGCATGCGCAGCCCGGGAGCAGACGACACCCGGACACCTGAAATATAGTGCTACATCCGAGAGAAACACTTTTATTTCAGCGATATGGACAAGGTAAGGTTGTTTAATGCTCGTGATGACGAGTGATTTCTATTTCTAAGTTGTTTATGTGCTGTAGGAAATAGTATGGCTGTTGGAAAGTAAGCCATTAGTAAGTAATAGACGTTTATATAATCCTCACAACGATACCGCGAAGATAGAATGATGTAAGCCCATTTGATTGTTATTATGGCATATTTAGATGTTGTTTCTCTGTAAATCGATAGGAAATCAAGTGCTTAATACATCTTGCTGCTGCATGGCCAGTAACAAGAGTAAATCATGCTGAAATGAATGAAATTGTGGCCTTCAACATAACATAACACTATGCGAGGAGCCAGGATATACGTCCCTTTTTGTGTTATTATGGCATTTTTAGAAGTTTCTCTGTAAATGTGTAGGAAGACAATGATACTTATATATCTTATTGCTGCAAGGTCAGGGAAAAGAGTAAATCGTGCTGAAATGAACGAAATTTTGACCTTTAACACACCATACTCACCTGGCTTACTCACCACCTTGTTAGCTACCCCAGTTCATGAGTGAATATGAGGCATAGCCTATGTGAGGTAACAGAGATATAATGCGATAGCACAAACCTGCAGGTACGCTAGTTTCATGTGTTAGTATGACTACAGTTATAGTGCAATGATAATAAAGATTAAGTTACCTTATGCAGAGTCTTGCATAAATCTTTAGTTTCTAAACTACCTGATACGGTAGTTAAATCGCATCTAACCTTTCAGTAGGCTTTATTAACACAAAATATCCATCCCTGCAACAATAGTGATAAGCCTTCATTACAATGGAGAAAATAAGTATACATAGTTTATATAAGAGTATAACCACTATCACTAACAATACCATTAAAACAGAATACACATCTTGCCTGGAAGGCTGCTACGTGAGGAGTGACTGAACAGGCTTTATTCAGCAAACACGTAACTGCGGTTGTAGTTCAAATGCACTCTCGAACTAATCCCGAAACTTACCGAAACCCAAGTAGTTAAACTAAATGACAATTAAGAACCCCATGCTAATCAACCCTTAATACCACATTCACCCTTCACTAAAAAGAACTTTCATAACGAGTTGGCGGACGCCGCACACGTGACGACCTCCTTAACACTGGCGGATCGTTGTAGAGTCCTGACTGCTCGTTGGGCTCTGATGGCTGTTAACATCATACTGTTGGTGATTAGTATCCGATGCGGTGTTTGACTCTTTCTCTCGTGTCATATGATTACTTCCAGCAGGCGCCAAGTGCTTGATGGAAACCGTGTCTTCACGCCTATCGGGAAACCTAACATGGGTGTAGTGTGGATTAGCTTGTATGAGGTCCACTTCGTCCACCAGGTCAGTCTTGCTCGGTCGAACAAAGCGTCTCAGCAATACAGGGCAGGAGTGCACAACCATGACGGTGTGGGTTCACTCGAGGTACCCCCTGCACTCAAAGTCCCCCCTCTCTCTGCGCGTGCGCGGGAGGCGAGTTTGCTGCCAGTGTGGCGGGTAAAAGTGACGACCGTTGTGGCGGGTAAAAGTGACGACCGTCGAAAAAGTGGCGACATCGCCTTCTTCGCTGCCAGCCGCACGACTCAAACATTGCAGAGACTGCTGGCGTCACTCTCTCCATCTGTCTCCCTCGCCTCAGTCCCGCTCCGCCCTTCCCTGTATGTCGGACTGTCCCGCTCTCTCCCCGTATACCCAGCTATCAGGCTGAAACTTGGCCTCCGAGATGCATAACAGTATATATATATATATATATATATATATATATATATATATATATATATATATATATATATATATATATATAATTTTTTCTATGACCCAAAGCAAGGACTTGAATAGATCGAGTCCTTGCCCAAAGCCACGACCATGTTGAAGATGTATAAAGTTACCGTATATATATATATATATATATATATATATATATATATATATATATATATATATATATATATATATATATATATATATATATATATACGGTAACTTTATACATCTTCAACATGGTCGTGGCTTTGGGCAAGGACTCGATCTATTCAAGTCCTTGCTTTGGGTCATAGAAAAAATTTGATAGTTTGTAAACCTATATTGACAAATAACCTAGCCTTGTCGAAACAGAACCTTGTTGAAACCGAATTAAACTTTACTTTGCGAAGAGGTCATAAAGAAAACATTGATTATCTCAGAAACTAGGAATTTAAGACGGAAATGTAATCAAACAAACCTCAGAAATAGGTAATGCAAAAATATAGCTCTTAATTCTCTAGATTCTAGAAAATTGAAAGCTATATGATCTTACACCTCCAGAATGTGTAAAATAAACACACACACACACACACACACACACACACACACACACACACACACACACACACACACACACACATATATATATATATATATATATATATATATATATATATATATATATATATATATATATAGAGAGAGAGAGAGAGAGAGAGAGAGAGAGACAGAGGATAATTCAATGATAAAGTCTTGGCCTCTCACCCACTGATCTCAATATATTGAGATCAGTGCTCTCATCCCGTAGGTTTAACGGAGACAGTATGCTCAAGATCAGCGCCATTGTCACAAGTGGTACAGCGTTGTTTAAAGCATACTTGTTTCTTGGCAAAGTTCTTTACCTGCACCCGCTTTACTTTCTTCATAACGAATATGGATACCTTTGAAGCGTAAGTAATGGTAGTTATATAAAATCAAAGTTGTGTAATGTGTTAGCAGGTATCTGCAACCCATACTACGCCACGCCATAGAAGCTCTCTCTCTCTCTCTCTCTCTCTCTCTCTCTCTCTCTCTCTCTCTCTCTCTCTCTCTCTCTCTCTCTCTCTCTCTCTCTCTCTCTCTCTCATCATGGTTTGAGAGGTAGTGAGTTAGGAGTTACGTGCTCAAGAGGGGACCAAGAAAACATGTAGCCGAGAAAAAATTAAAAGATGTCCTTGGTGGGTCAGTGAGAACAAAGAAATTTGGTGTTTCAGGGAACCACTGCACCAAACACCATCATTGAAGATGATAGCACCATAACCACAATTGAGTTTGATAATTTATTAATCATTGAGCTATACGGGATCACAAACAATTGGCAAATGAGTGTGTAATATGTATGGGATGACGCTATGGGGAACCGCCAAGCTAGGGTAAGCCCAGACAAAGTCACCCACGCCACTAAGTTTGTAAGACGCACGCCATTACAAGAGCCTTGGAGCTTTAGTGGAGATATACGATCCAGAACCATAAGTGTGTCGGAGACCCATAGTTAATTCACAGAGTCCAGAGGTATAACAATAGGGTAGCCTTAGTGGCAAAATACCACGGGCCTCAGCCACCTAGGGGCCCACAACATCTGTGCCTCATCAAATTGTTTTATAAAGGCATTCTACCATTTAACATCTGTGCCTCATCAAATTGTTTTATAAAGGCATGCTACCATTTAACATCTGTGCCTCATCAAATTGTGTCTTTGAATAAACAAGACTCTGTGCATATAACTTTGTCTTTAGTACCTGGTGAGAGAAAAAGGGAACAAGTGGGCGTGACAATATCTATTCAAACAACACAAACGTCGTTACATTTAGAAGACGTCATTACATTTCTTTTCTCTTTCGTTTTCTCCTTCTGCTTCAGGTATGTTAAATATCACTATATATATTTTTTTTTCTCTCCTAGTCTTCCTGTATAGTTTCTATTGCTTTTACCTTAATGTTTTCTATCATATTAATTTCTATATCTTCTTGCCTCTTTTCCACTTTTTCCAGGCTATATGCATATAATATATCCCTAAGTTGATTGTATTCCCAGTGACAAGCAACACCACCATTGCCTGGTGGATGTTCACCACTTCCACCAACACCCAGCACCAGCAGTTATAGATATCTTCCTCACAAACAACATACTTAACCCTTGGCCAGTACCCTTTTAATGTAAAAAAATAAAAATAAAATGGAAATATTTAAAGACATATGTTGTATTTACACACGAGCACCTCTCTTGATTCAAACATACATACATACATACATACAATGGATTTGTACATGTAGAGGAATTATTAAATTATTTCTTGTGTTGACCGCATTTTAATTAGCCCCAAAAATTAGTATCCCTTGTAAAATTGGAATTAATAGTTAATGTTCAAGGACATCTATTAAGACGAACTGCTATACATGCTGTGGATTAATTAGAAATATACTGTTTATGTCTATTCTATTTTAATTAACCAACACATGTTTTCCTAGTCAAAATTAAATTTTGTTTGTTCCAGGGATATGTTCAGGCGCATAGAAAATTAAAGAATTCAAATAGAATAATATCCGCTTATCACTCCCCTAAAAGTATGTGCTACAGAGGTTATGAGAGAGTGGAGAGGTATCTTGATACTCTTCTCTGCCATTAGGGTCCAACCACACAAGTAGGCAGTGCCTGACGGCAAACATTGTTACCAGTTCGTATTCATACGAATGGAAGGTGGGTCATGGGCATGAGCGTAGATGAGGCCATAATCGAGGAAAGCACGAGCGAGCCTGGTACTGCGTGATCTGGTGACAATACTAAAGAAAAAAAAGCTAGGGATATGCATCCAATGATCCGTGCTCGTCGGGCACTCATAAGAATAGTATAAGGAAGCTACAAAAGGCCCGGAGGCCTACACGTGGTAATTCTGTTACTCCAATACTCCTTTATTACCTACACCCACCTTTCGTCCCCATCCATAAAGCCGTCTAGTCTTCTTTTAAGACTCCCTATTGTCTGTGCACTAACTACCTGCTGACTAAGTCTGTTCAAATCATCTACCACCCTATTTGTAAACCAATTTCTGTCTATTTTTTTTCTTCTCCTAAATCTATATTTTTCCAGTTGGAATCTGTTATTTCTTGTTCTATCCTGACTACTGACCGCAAAAAACTATCCTACATTCCCCTTATTAAAACCCTTCACCCACTTAAATACTTCAATCAGATAATCTCTTACTCTACGCCTCTCCAGTGAGTGTAATTTCAAAAGCTTTAGTCTCCTCTCATAACTAAAATTACGAATCCCTTGTAGCATTTTGGTCACCCTCCTCTGCACTGGCTCTAGCAATCCCATATCCATTCTATAATACAGTGACCCAAACTGCACTGCATAGTCGAGGTGAGGTCTGACTAACGCTAAATACAACTTCAGAATAACCTCAGCACTTCTACTTTTAATACTCCTAGTAATGAATCCTAACAACCTATTAGCCCTATTTCTAGCTTCAATTCATTGTTTTCTGGGATGGAGGTCTGAGCTAACCAGTACACCCAAATTTCTCTCACATTCTAATCTATTCAGTGTTATCTTGCTTATGTTGTACCTGTTGTGAGGATTTTCCCGGACAATTTATAGGCGGGGACAAGCCCCCCAGAGTTCCCCAACCTAACCAAACCTAAACAGAACTCACGTAGTAACCTCTTGACTGGGGAGGCAAGCCCCCAGACCCCCCAACCTAATTAGAACTCACGTAATATCCTCCTAGCTGGGCGCCCGATTTCCCACAGATCCCCCAAGATCATTGGGGATGAGGGGTAGGCATGACTTGAAAAACAGTCATTGTTTGAAAACTAGCCATTTGCGACAGAAGAGATAGAAAATCAATCAATTCATTACATGAATCAGAAAAACACGAGGCGCATTAGAAAATCGTTGGTTAGGTGAAACTGGAAATTGACCATTTTCCCGACCAACATTCATTACTCTACACTTGTCAATAATACAATTCATCTGCCACCTGACCACCCACTCGTTTATATATATATATATATATATATATATATATATATATATATATATATATATATATATATATATATATATAACAAATGAAATGGTGCATGCATATTTACATAACTTTATTAATGACAGAATCTTCCTCATTCTATCGCGTTCAGCGAGCGACTATAGTGATGACCGACCACCATCATCTCCTCAACATTCTGCCGACAGCAGTACGACATTTCTACTCCCAGCGCATGCGCAGAAGCGATGTCGTCACTTTTTCGACGGTCGTCACTTTTACCCGCCACAGCGGCGCTACCTTCGCGCGGCGACCAGCTCGCCCATAGACCGTCCTCTTGATGGAGAGTCCTTGTTACTACCCATTCAGTGAGACTGTTCCATTTATTCACGATTCGTGCATTGAAAAAGTTATTCGTCTTGGTGGTCCTGTGACGTGGTTTCATCAGCTTCAGACTATGTCCTCTGGTCTCCAGGTGTTCACCTCTGGGAGCTAATTGTAGAAATTGCTCGCCACCAACTTTGTCGAAACCCCTCAGGATTTAAAAAGTTTAAATCATGTCACCCCTAATCCTGCGTTCTTCAAGTGTGGTGAGACCCAGCTGGGTTAATCTCTGTTCATATGAAAGTCCTGCCAGCTCCGGGACTAGTCTTGTGGCTCTACGCTGTACTTGTTCCAGTCTCCTTATGTCTCCTTTGTTATATGGTGACCATGTCTGGATGCAGTACTCAAGACGTGGCCTGACCATGGACTTGTACAAAGTGAGCAGCATATCCGAATCTAGACAGGTCATGGTTTTCCTTATTATTCCCAACATCGAGTTGGCACTTGCTGCTGCTTTAGTAACCTGTCTTGAAGGCTTCAAATCATTGGTAATAAAGACACCAAGATCCTTTTCCCCTTTTGTCGCTTCCAGTGCTGTAGATCCTAGGAAGTACTCATAGCCCCTGGTTATTCCTTCCAATATGCATGACCTTGCATTTTTCTTCATAAAATTGGAGCAGCCAGTTCTGACTCCACTGTTTCAACTTATTTAAATCTTGTTGTAGAGTCATTCCATCGTCAATACTCCTTATCCTCGGGTATATTTTGGCGTCATCAGCGAAAAGTTTCCCACTTGATTGAGTGTTCTCAAGCAGATCGTTAATATAAACAAGGAAAAGGATTGGACCCAACACACTTCCTTGCGGGACCCCACTCCATACCTGTACCAACTCTGAAAAAGTGCCTCTGATGTTGACTCTTTGCTTTCTGTTACTTAGAAAACTCTGCACCCACCTAGTAACTTCACCTCTCAAAAGTAAACTCAGACCTCCGAGCACGCGACACCGTGCCCCCAGCACCTTCCTGTCACCCATCACCACCTCACTCTGCTGCCCTCGGCACCTTCCTGTCACACGGGTTTTTCATCAGATTCGGCGTGTGACAACGGGATTGACTGCACTATGGCAAGAATGTTGTAGCTTTTGATATGTGCATGCTAGTAGAACGCGATAGCAGAACGGGTGATAGCAGTGGGATGGGTGTATATGGTTCCAGGGTGGTTATAATAGTAGAAGGAAGGGTTGGTGTTGGTGTCAATGTTAGGGAAACAGGTACAAGAGGAGATGGAAGAAATGAGGGAGTTGACAGGTGGGCGGATAAGGGAGTTTTCAACCCCAAGGTCAGAGGCGTTTCTTTGTCTAGGGAATGAATTTTTTGAGGTGCATTCCCCACTGCACTTGTTCATTTTGAATTTTTATATCTTGCCATAGTGAGCCAAATGAAAGCGGGGGATATAACTGGTTTGCTTCCCATAACTCTCATGGCAATGAAAGGAGGGTATACCGTGCCCTTGGCTCCCTCAGGCCGTTCATGACTGAACTCATAGTTAGCCTGTCATTCTTTTAGCACGGCTCTCACACTTTAGGAAATCAATGGGATAGTGGGATGTAAGAAAGAAAAGACATATGAAAACAAAGAGAAATAAAGTTAGAGAAATTAAAAGGCCAAGGGAAAAGTGGTTGGACCAGTAACTAAAGTCCGAGGCTGTTGAGGAGGCCACAAAGTCCTTATCACAGCATTGGGTCACACTATCTGGTCTTGAAGCCCCTCCACTGTGGCAATGGACTTGGAAAGGGAGGATTTGATGTAAGTGACATGCTTGGAATTTAGAGGAAGAGTGAAAATAGTGTTATAAGACCATCTCTTAGATTGGAGTGGAGTGATGCTTACATTATTTAACTGTGCGGCTCCTCATATATGTGGATATGCAACATGTGGATATCTACCTTTGAAAAAAATTCTTTTGCCAACAAAGGTACATCAGCTGACATACACAAATCAATGTCACCACAGTTCACAGGCTAATGGTTTTATTCGGTGAACATTTAATGTTGGCTATGAGCTTTGAATTAATTACTGCTAAATATATATGTATTTTAATATCCATTTTAATGAAGAAACCTTTTTAAAGAATAATAAAAAAGAGGTCCTAGAACCAATCAGTTTTGTTAAATTAGGTCACCATTGCATATACTTATGTGGTGGAAGTGGTAGATGCGTGACTTGCTGGCACTGTGGTTCATCGACCCTTACAAGGTGGAGAGAGAGAAAGGCTCACAACACTATTTTTTATTTAACGAGAAATAATCAGCACACACTATAACCAATTTTCTGCACATATATCTACATAGATTGACACATGTCTCAGCTGGAGAATCATTGCTAACAAACAGTTCATGGCACCAGGCAAGAATCTATTCCATGTGTTGGCTAAAGTTGAAGACATCCTGTATAAAATTAACAAGCTCTGTATTTTTTTGTAAATTGCATGACTAATATGTTATGAATTTTACTTGCTGTGCTGCAGCTCACAGAAGTCCCTCTGTCTGTAATATTGCAGTTTCTTAAAGTGAAGCAAGGTAACGGGTCATATACATCTGCAAAACACATTACATAGATGGTTTCACTTGCTTGATGATATTTATTATTTTACAGTATATAAATAGATGTGTTCCAACAAAGAAAACATACATAATTGCACTATGGTTACTGCCTTAGGCTGCAGCCATAGTGGAGCCACAAAGGAGATGTGACTTCTTGTGTCCTCACATAATGGACAACAAGAGTTGGTTGACACTGATAATCCAATAGGTTCAATATAAGTTTAGGAACACCAAGGCAACACCTTGGAGACAATAGGGCATTTTGTGAACTTCAGTTCAGTAATTTAAGTTTGAGAGAATTAAATAGTGTTCTCTCACAAAGATATAACTAATTTAAATTTGAGAGCATTAAACAGATGCTCTTCTCTCATCAAATTGTAACCTGCATATCCAGTCACATGCAAAAACTGCAGCTAGAACTTTCACTATTATGAGGCCACGCCTGTGTATATTGTATTTTTATTGATTATCAAATTGGTTTTCTTGAACCAATAATTCCAGGCCGTAAGTGTATTAGAACATAACACTTACTAAAGATGATAATTGGCCTTAAAAGCCTGTCACAGGCTATACATACATACAAGTATATCCACGGCCTCCGTCAGCCAACAGATATATATGAATCTTTACAAATTTTCTCATCAGCTAGTTGACACCTGATGAAGGATGTTGGCATGAAAATCGTAACATTCTTTGATTTGTGTAGGCAATGGAAGCAAGCAGCATCATAAGATATCAACATTTTTCTTCAGCATGTATACTAGTTCTACATGTTTCCTTTGATCAAATAACATACAACGGTGAGTGTGTATGATGACATGCTCTCTATTACATTTATAAACAATTTTCAACATATTACAAAAGAGCGTGTCAGAAGCAGGTAAATAATGATGTAGTACACTAGTTCAGAGTAAATGTAAACATTCCTTTTTTCCTTAGTCAGCTGCATTTTATTAACTGAAGTAAATAGTTGACCTGCATTCTGTTAATACTTCTTAACCAAGAGATATCAAGGAAGATATCACCATACACATACACAATGCTGAAAATACTTATGTGTGTGTGTGTATGTGTGTGTGTCTATATATATATATATATATATATATATATATATATATATATATATATATATATATATATATACACATATATATATATATATATATATATATATATATATATATATATATATATATATATATATATGTAGATCTAGATATATATATATATAAAATTTTCCACTCTTCTTGCAGGCACATGTCAAAATAATCTTGAAACAACACAACAATTGAAACATAAGTACATAGATAGATATGAGAGAGGAGGAGAGAGGAGAAGAGAGGAGAGAGGGAGAGAGAGAGAGAGAGAGAGAGAGAGAGAGAGAGAGAGAGAGAGAGAGAGAGAGAGAGAGAGAGAGAGAGAGAGAGAGAGAGAGAGAGAGAGAGAGAGAGAGGCACCTGGTGATTTAATCATGGCTTTTGACATATAAGGAATCATTTAACTTTCTTTTTTTCATGTTGTAAAGCTTCCCTTTAGCCTTTAAAGGGAAAGGTGGAGGCAGAGAGCCATAAAGCCAGAGCCTCTCATTGGGGAAGCTTTGGTAACAGAGGAGAATGTTACCTCTCATGGTATTGTTGTATGTTTACCCCATCGCCTGTCACCTATACAGACACACATGAGGTAAGTTATCTGGTCACCGTTTGATGGTATATTGAAATACTTATCAAATATATGAGTTTCAGTAATTAAAATGCAAGTGTTACTTAAGACCTAAAAACATTACATTATTTACAGAGATGCAGATACTTCAGTTCAATAAAAAAGATATATGTATTTATATGACGACCCCAGTTAAATTACAAATACTCATATATTTTCTGTATAATTCAATGAGGCTTTTGGTGTGAATGTTTGTTGTGGAATGAGAGGTTTCCAGTTTTTGATAATTGTCATCATGAAAGTGAAAGTGGATCCACAGCAAACATTCCTCCTAACACTGACCATTGACATTATACTGTGCTGTGTAACCACCTCCTCATCGCTCCAAACCTTAATCAACAAAATATGGAAAACTAAATATTATGATTATACTAAAGCATACATAATTATCTACTAGGCAGTTGGTTAAAGTAATATTAATTTAAAAGAATACAGTAAAATTATTCAGAAGCCAGAATTAGTCATAGTCTATTGTTGCAGCACTGCCTGTTTAACTTAAATCATCACTACTCTCCTAGAACATGTGAAAGGTCAGTCACCAAAGTTTTATCACCTATGTGCAGTGGATTGGTTGAAACTAGCGTGCGTCTCCTTCGTTCTATAGATAGGCTTACTCTCTGCTTTATAAAACATTCCCCATGAAATACATTTTGTTGGATATATTTATTTACACGACGAGCAACACTTGTCACCCTATGTTGGCCTTAATTTTAGTTACATACAAAAAAGGCAACATCTTTTGGCTCTGGCAGCCAAATCAAAGAAGCAATCATTCATTTGAATTTTCCTTTTATGAATCTTGAAATGTCCTAATGACATGGCCATGAAGCACAATTCTGGGCTGTTTTAAAAATGGCTACAGTACATATGTATTCCAATAATGTTATGCAGGTCAGACACCACTTGTGGCATCAACACAATGTCAATCACGGGTGAATCAACTTAATCACGTTGTTAAGGTATGCTAATGTTAATGAAGCAGATTCAGATACCACGAGTCTCGTGATATCTGATCAAAGATTGGGTTGTCTTGTGACCAGATAACCTGATCTTTGTAATCATAATCATAATAATGATAATAATAATAACAATAATAACAATAATAATGATAATAAACTATCAACGCAGAAGAAAAATAAGGGCAGTGAATATTACTAGACCTGAGAACAGGATCATGATATCAGCTGTTGATAAGGAATCCCACCAGTGCCAATTATATGCTGTCATGGCCATTGTTATTTCTTGGGATGATAACCTTTACAGTATGAACGTGAAATAATTAAATCCTACAAAGATTTACTGCGAGAATTAATGAGGCACAATTTTATTTGACCATGAGAGACACTGGTAACAAGAGATCTGGCTAAATGTATGTGAGTTATTGCTCTTAAGGAATACTGGACTTAATTAAAGCATTTTGAATAACTATGAAGACGTCAGAAAAATATCCTCCCAAGTTTTAGGCAAGTAAATAATAATAATAATAATGACAACTATAAATGTAATTAACTTTTTCATGGCCTGTAATTTATTTGTGTTTGTAATTTTTCAATTGAGTTCACTAGTATATTGGATATGCATTTCTAGACTACTACAGTGTATCCTGAATGTCGCCATGTCTCCTCAATACGTCCTTTAGTGAGGCAAAATGACAGGCACTAAATCATTGTTGTTCCACCGACACTGTTAATCTAATGATCTCAGCAATACTGTACATTATATCTCATATTATTTGATTATCACCAACTTCAAAACTTTGAACGGAGACATAGGTTGTATTTCCATTAAGAATTGTGCTTGATATTTATTGAAGCAGTTAATAAGGCAGATTAGAATATTTTTTTGCAAAAAATTATTTGTTGAATATCTCGCAAATATTTCTTTCAAGCAGACTGCCAAAATGTTGTCAAACAAAATTTGAACAAAAGCTTATGCAGTCCTGTTTTTATTACTACTAGTATTCCGTGTGTGTGTGTGTGTGTGTGTGTGTGTGTGTGTGTGTGTGTGTGTGTGTGTGTGTGTGTGTGTGTGTGTGTGTGTGTGTGTGTGTGTGTGTAATAATAATAATAATAAAGATAATAATGATAATAATAATAATAATAAACGCTTTAATTTAAATTGCAACCGTAAGGTGAAAATGTATGTATGTGTCTCTGTGTGTGTGTATTTACCTAGTTGTAGTATACAGGGCCTGAGCTACACTAGTGTAGTCCTGTCTCTGCATCTATTTGTCCAGTTTTATAGTAATAATAATAATAATAATAATAATAATAATAATAATAATAATAATAATAATAATAATAATAATAATAATAATAGTAACAAACGATGTATTTGAAATTGCAGTCATAAGCTGAAAATATAAGTTTTCAAGTTATATAATTCAGAGTGTGAGGAGTGGAAGACTTTAAACACATGTGAGTAGTTAATATATTAGCAAGGGCTTCGTGATAAGCAGTGTAGGCTGGGGCTTGTGTGTGTGTGTGTGTGTGTGTGTGTGTGTGTGTGTGTGTGTGTGTGTGTGTGTGTGTGTGTGTGTGTGTGTGTGTGTGTGTGTGTGTAGAATAATGATAATAGTAATAATGATGATAATATTCTTTTAAAAGTGCGGCAGCCATCAAGCTGAAAATACATTCCAATTGATGGGGGTGGAAAGTTGTTTGAATATAGTAACACTATTTGAGGTAGAATTAAGGTGGAGAAGGGAGTTTAGGTTGTAACAAGTGCTACACAGCTGGGAGGGGGGGATGGGGAGGGGACAAGGGATCACTTACATGCTGTTATATAAGTAAAATTCTGGTGGGAATAGGCTATGTTTGTATGAGTCCGTGCACGGCCTAATTGATGCCAGGTGGTTGTGGTGCCTCATTGCAGTACGGGAAGATGGCTATCCGGAGGCAGGAAGTGGCGATGATGTGAATGGTTTAAGGAGTGGGTGTACCTATGTCCTTATACTTATCTTTCTCTCAACCTATCTATCTGTATACTGTGTGTATATTTACCAAGCTGTAGTATAAAGGACCTGACCTACACTTGTATGGTCCTGTGTCCGTATATATATATTCATCCTGTCTTCCCTTTTGTTGTACATTCCTTGCCATGATTATCTCTTCTTTTAGTCCATTACAAGTATCTATACTTCTCTGGGGAAAACTGTACTTTTTGTGTAGTTCAGGCAAATTCTTTTTTGCAATTTTTTCTTGTACCCCATCAAATACCCAGCTTCTCTCTTTCTTCTCAACATTAGATCTTTTTTAATCTGTTTCCTCAAGCTTGTTCAGCAATTTATATATATTGTAATTATCTCCTCTTTCTCTTTTCTCTTTCTGTGGTGTCAATTGCATTTCTTTTAATCTTCCCTCGTATGTTTGATCTTCTAAATCTGGCACCATCTTAGTAGCTATTATCTGTATTCTTTGTGTCATTAACCCCGGTCTTGAGTATCACGCGCCAGCCATTACTTTCCTAGAAAGAGCTTTATAACTCATTGTAGCTGAATCTATGGGTAAGACTGTTATCTTTCACACACCAAGACACCCTATCTATTTGCTCATTAGTAAAAACTTTGCATCTTGAGCAAGGCGCGAACCCGAACCTGCCGAGTGTGTGTGTGTATGTGTGTGTTTGTATAATGCATGTATAACATAATACAGTATATGTGATTGATATTACTATTTGTTAGAAAGTACAAATGTTTGTTGCTGCACAATAATTTTTTTTGATAATGCTGCTATCCTTTTCAAGGCAGTGGTTCTTGCATCTTATATGTAGAAGCCCAAGTTATGTTTTTAACGAACTATATTGAATAAGCATGTGTGACCATGGGAACAATGTTTCCTTGTCAAGGTTGCAACTTAAACTTCTCTTTCCTCATCAAAGGACCGCCAGGTTTATGCACTGATGAAGTGGATAATTTTACTATTTTGTCATCTTATTAGGCTTGTTTGGCCTGGGTTTGAAATCAGCACTACTAAAAAACTCAATCAGCTAGTGGTATAATATTCTTACTGAAAAATTAGTAATTTATTAAGATAAAACCAACACACTTTTGTTCATATCCTGTTATGGGATACATAGGTATTGTATAGTAAATATATGCTAGCAAACTGGTGCTAACTATTGAAGTATAATCATCAGTCTAAGACTTGTATTCCTGAAATGGCAAAAGTAATTTTAGTGTCCGTATTGTGTGAAGACTTCCAGGATTTCCAAATATTTAACTACTCATTTGTTATTGCCGTAATTCTTGGTTAAATTCAAATTCATTGCGATACTAGACTTTAATGCAATTAGCTGCCAATATACTGTAATGTTGAATAAAGTGAAGTGAATGAAAATATCAAGGACTGTTGCTCCAAGAAAATTTAAAGTTTCCGTACAAGAAGGGCAAAGAGTAATAAAATATTGGCTTGTCAGAATTATGATTTCTCTTCAACATAGTTTTTCACTTAAAACTTTATTGTCAGAATTTTTTGGAAATTGTTAGTTCTTTCATTCATGTTTTCGATCATTCTGTATTGATGTCTGTTTTATTCCCAAATTCAACTTTAAAAGGTGAAACTCACTGATGACAGACAGACTGAATGCATTTCTTGATATAGTTGCATACATAAATGCAAATTGGAGCTTTACTGTGTTTATGCTACACTGTATACGTAATGTTGCATATGATTTGTTGCAATTTGGCACCAACATTTCTTGGAAAAGTTAGTATTGTGGGACTTTATTAGAGTGAGGAAATAAAATTTTGATTTAGTTATTGAGAATATTAATGAAGAGAATGCTAAGGCCTCACATTAATGCAAGAACATGACAGCTCCTGTCTAGCAGGATCCTACGTGTAACCAAGACCTAAACTTTGATTGACAGCCACCAGATGGCGTGGTGAGACAACCTTTGTGTACAGTTTATAACAAAATGTAATTATCTTTATGTAGTATGTTTCATGGTTTGTTTCTGTTTGCCATTTTCATCCCAGAAGAGAATGTTGAGACAATATTTCTCAATTCTCCAAAATTCCCTTTTACGTACTGACAAGGATTCCATTTGTCTCTCATAGAATATGTACATATTGCATAAATGATTCTGGCTCATCATTTTACCTCACTAAAGTTATTAAAAAAAAGTCCATCTTAAAATGAAAATAAGTAAAAGGATATTGACTTCAGTCTAATTGGGAGTATCAGTATCTGTGTGTGTGATAGGGGGAGGAGGTGAAGGATACGCAACTATGGTATACTGATTGTAACATCTCAGTAAGAAAATATATATGGTTCAGTCGAACACTCGCTATGTACACGCAAGAAGCACACTGTTCACAATCTGAACGTCCATTTATGCATACCATTGTAGAATTCATAATTGCTAGTTAAGAAGTGAAAATGTATGGGTGGGTATGGCAGCAAGGATGGCTAGGGCAAGGGTGGAAGGCAGGGATGGAGGACCGGAAAGGTGCTTGGGTCCAGGTTTTGAAGGTGTAGATCTGGCAATATGTCTGATTGGAGTCCAGCGAGACAGATGGGGAGACTGAATTGGGCAAAGATCATTCTGGTTCAGTAGAACAAAGATGAGGAAACCGGTTTTTGAGTCAGGTTATGGATGCATGTATGCACTGATAACCAGGTTCAAAATACATGGATATTCATACAAAACTTTTTGGGCTGATCCCCACTCTATGTAAAAGTTACACGTAAAAACTACTATGGGCACTGCTTGGATTCCAGAGGTCAATTAGTCAGTGAGTCACATATTCGTCAGGTTAGCCTGGCCATACCAACCTCTCTCTCACCAGGGAGGGTGGAAAAGAGGCAGGGATTAGCCATTGCTTGCAAGAACCAATAGTTTGCTGACTGACTCATTGACTGAATTATGTACAAGGCGTTGCAATGCTGGATTAAAGAGAAACTGCCCTGTCAATGTCCTCTTACATCAGCATTACTGACTGCCGTGATAAAAAAACAGTATATACACATTACTGTTACCCTGGCTAGAAGACATACTGCATGGCTGCTGTGGAGATGGTGGGTGGTGCCACTCCTGCAGTGTGAGGCGGTGGCCGTGGTGGATGGGGGCAATGGGACACGTAAACGGGGCACTCTTCATTACAACAGTATACGAGTAAACATTTTTAGTGGTCATTTTTCAGTTTTCAAAGCATGTATTTTGGCACGTCTAAGATGAGGAATTTTATGAAAAATGGTGTTTATGTACATATACTTGCATGATGCTTGAGTGATCTCAATCATCTTGTGGATTGTTCAATTCCAATGGTTGATCCGATTTCAAATTTCATTATAACTGCATTACATATCTAACATGGAAAACATTTGAACCCATAATAGAATCTGGCATTTCTGAAAATGTGGAGGCCCAACAGGGTAATTGGAAGAACTCAGTGAGGGTGGGCATGTAGCAGCAGCAAGCAGAGTGTGAGCAGGGCAGGGCTGGCATGGGCCCAGGAGAGGGCACCACTCTCGTGGGAACGAGACTCCTGGACAGGCGCTGGAGGCTGAGCATCAGCCAAGGTCCTTCCTGGCTCAGGTTCCACCTCATTCTCAACAGGAGCCATGTCATTTTGAGCTTTGTTCTTTTGATTGGCTCGCTTGCGACCATTCCGGACACGACCGCCTCGCCTCCTTCCATGCCTCTCGTCATCCTCCCTGGCAGGGGACTGGGATGAACCTTGCCCTGCTTCCTCCTCTGGGCAGTCGTCAGGGTCAGCAGTCTGCATCCAGCGCATCATGGGATCAGGCAGTTCAGCTTCCCGCAGGGTAAGGAGCCTCATCATGGGGCCTGTAAAGAATTAATTATAAAGCAGAGGCAAGGAAAGGTGAACAGGTGTAATAAAACAAAGGATCATACCTCGGGATGGGTCACTTTTAATGTGTAGCATTCACTGTACTCTCCTGTCATTGACAACCACTTATCTGTGATAGCATGGTTATCTTTATTATATTATTATTATTATTATTATTATTGTTATTATTATTATTACTATAATTATTATTGTTATTATTAATATAATTATTATACTTATTATAATTATTACTATTATTATTATTATTGTTATTATTATTACTGTTATCATTATTATCATCATCATCATCATTATTATTATTATTATTATTATTATCATTATTATTATTGTTATTATAATTGTTATCATTATTATTGTAATTGTTATTATTACTATTATCACCATTATTACTATTATCACCATTATTACTATTATCACCATTATTATGGTAATTATTATTATTATTACTATTACTACTATTACCATAATAATAAGTGTAATATTATCATACATAATAATGATAATAACAATAATAATAATAATAATAATAATAACAATAATAATAATTATAATAATAATAGTAATAATAATAATAATAATAATAATAATAATAATAATAATAATAATGATCAGAATAATAACAATAATAATAACAATAATTATAGTATAATGATTATATAATATAAGGATTACATAATATAAGGATTATATAATTATAATAAGTATCACACTGCACAGCTACAAGGAAGAAAGCGAATATGATATTAGGTCTAATTTCAAGGAATTTTGATCACAAATCGCCAGAAGTAATGAAAAAACTTTACAGCATTTGTGAAGCCACACCTAGAATAGGCAATTCAATTCTGGTCACCGAAGATGTAACGTAAGTCTTACATCAAGGTTAAAGTTGTTGACCACTGGAACACACTCCCAGCCTCAGTAGTTTGCTCAAAAATCATTTATGGGTTTCAAGTTCCGAAAATATCCGAGAAACAGGTTATTATTAACTAATTAATTGATTGCGTGGTATGGGATATTACATTTTTATGTACGTAATTTTGTGAAATTAACCTTACATATGAGAAGTGTTATTAATGGCAACCTCACTAATTAGATGCTAACACTCAAGAACTGCAATCAACTTAGGGGATAACAAATCATTATAGAAAATTCACAAGCGGGTATGCTGATAAAGCATTTCCACTAAGTTCATAATAAAATAGAAATACATACAGTTAAATAAGAAAGTAGAGGAAGCATTTTTGAAGCTCAAAAAAGTACTGTCAGAGCAAGTGACACATTCCCTGATTTTGAAAAAAAACTATTTTATCTCGCTACTGATGATTCTAACATTGCCATTGCCGGTGTCCTGTAGCAAAAGGATGGATATAATAATCTTAGGCCACTCACATTTCTAGCAGAAAGGTGAATAAAACTGAAGTAAATTGTAGTACCATTGTGTATGGTCAAAACATTACCAGAACCTTGTGTATGGGACAAACTGATCGCCGACCACTTCTCTGATGCGAACAATAGAATAGCGAGATGGCAGTTACTAATAGCTGAATTTTATATTAATATAGAGTAAATCTCTGCTAAGGAATAAAGTGGCTGATTGATTGTTTATCTAGATTAAGGCATCAAGAAGATAGCTTAGATGATGAGAGTATATTGTTGTGACAAAAATAAAGAAATATGTGACTAAATTTGAATTTACAAACGTTGATAAAGTTACAAGATGAAGACAATTATTATGGACTATTGAAGACATTATTGAAAGGTTATGATGTTGACAAATTGAGAAAAAAAGTAAACAAAAATACAAATATAGAAGGTTGAATTCAGAAGAAATGAAGATAGATGTAAATGTTTTATACAGAATAGCTTCAAATAATCATGGAGAACTGACGCGTTAGATAGTTGTACCTGATTCATAGTGTAAAGCTCACAATATTAAGTGACGACAGCGTCAAGTTGAGTAAGGTTAAGTGAAAAATGGTGGGGTTTTTTACAACAACTAACTACGAAATAACTTATAGTAACGTAATGAAAGACAGATGAAAAAGCGTATTTTAGTTGTTACAAAATGAATAATTTAACAGAAATTAGATTGTTAGTGAAAAGCAGTAGAGTGCAGAGGTATTTTTTTTTTATAGTGCGGTATCGTGGCTGAATGGAGAATGATGAGGACCCAGGAAATGGCGTCCATTCTGACTACAACCAGACAGTGAACTTAACAACTTTGCACTCGCCAAATCTACATACTTGCCTCGTAAGAATTAAAATCAAACCTATGTTATTATATTAAAGTAAAATAATACAGAAAGGGATCATATGCTATTGATATCAGAGCTAAGTGGATGGTGACTATAGCGTCCCTTCACCCAGTTCGAGTGGAAGGCGGTAGATTGTTTGAACATCTAGCGTCACCATAACAACAGTCTGAGAGGTGTGGCGGAAGATTGACAGGCGGTCGCATCAACTCTGAGTTATTGTAATTTCTCACCGTCAATCGGCTAAGTGGAATGTTACAATGGAAACAATTCTTAATGTGACGAGTTCCAGCAGTGACATTTAACCGAATAATTGTAATCATAATAATTATAATTACCAAGAAAATTTAGAGTGAACATCATTCTTCCCATGTGAGAGAGATCAATCCTGGGAGAGGTATATAACATATTTTGAGTGACAGCAGTGGGACTACATACTTTTGATGGCCGGCAATGGTTAGTGTCCCTGACGAGGACATTATTAGATTGCTGGACACCTGATGGCATTATAATGTATAGCAAGCTTTGCTCCTAGAAAGAGAGAGAGAGAGAGAGAGAGAGAGAGAGAGAGAGAGAGAGAGAGAGAGAGAGAGAGAGAGAGAGAGAGAGAGAGAGAGAGAGAGAGAGAGAGAGAGAGAGAGAGTGAGTGAGTGAGTGAGTGAGTGTGTGTGTGTGTGTGTGTGTGTGTGTGTGTGTGTGTGTGTGTGTGTGTGTGTGTGTGTGTGTGTGTGTGTGTGTGTGTGTGTGTGTGTGTGCAAGTGGAATGCAAGAGTGAGTACTAGATGTGAGAATGAAGGTGCAAAGATAGGTGCAAATGGAGAGTCTTCTGCCCGGGTCATTCCCTAGAAGGAGTTGCAATTAACTGGTGTTAATGTACACTATACTACACTAGAGAAAAAACAAAAAAATAAAAACAGTAAAAATCAAATAAACTATCAAAAAACTCTTGTTTCAGATATGTCGAATCCATACCAAAGTAACGCATTTAACACACAATCACAAGGGTTAAATAACAGTTGGGAAACAGGTTCATTACGGAGGTTTCCTTGGAATGGCTGTAGTCAAGGGTGAAGGAAGCTGTACATAATCAGGCAGAAGGACTCTAGCTCCTACAGCAGCAGCGTAATAAAGGCATTTCAGGTCTTGATAGCATTTAATTTTTGGTTTGGTTTCATGTTCAAAATCTTGTTGATACTGTTTGGTGTGTGGGCAGCAGCAGGTCTTGCTCCCGTGGCTGGAGAGCTGCGGTCAAGAAGCAGCACTTTGGAGCTGGATCCAAGAGAGGGCCACCTCGGTTTACCCGCGTTAGGTGTGGACGAGGAGTTGAATGGCCAGAGATGCAAGGATGATGAGGTGAGAAGAGGGGAGATGCAAGAGTGCTTGGCAAGAGAAGATGACCAGCAAGCCGGGAAGGATGAGGTGGTGAGCTTGGTAGACGTAAAGAAGGAACTAGAATTATCACAGAGACAGATGAGGAGTCTGGAGGATGGTGAGAAGTTGATGGAGGATGAATCAGATCAGGAAGATATGCTGAATACAGGGAGACAGATGGTATTGGAAGATGAACAAGTCGACGTGTTTCTGTTCGGGGAGAACGAGCCTATTTCGGCCGCCGTCCTTCCTCAGATCTTTAAGAGCCCGACGGACGCCACTTTTGCCTTCGCTAACATAATTCTCAACTACACGCAGCCATCCCCCGTCCTCCCGGGACCATCCTCTCATCCCTCTGAGAGCGTCCCTCTTAACTCTAATATGCTGCCCAAACCACTTCACTATAACCAAACCACAAATCCTCCCCAGAACCTCACTATCGCTGCTCCCCAACCATCACCGTCCGTGCCTCAAAACCTTACGTCTACCTCTCCTGGGAATGCTATTTCACCCGCATTCCAAAATTTTACTTCATCTCCACTGACACCTCAGAATGTCACTTCACCCCAGAACATCACTTCACTGGAGAACATCACTTCACCTGAGATTAACACTTCACCGGAGAACATTACTTCACCTCAGAACATCACTTCACCCCAGAACATCACTTCACCCCAGAACATCACTTTACCGGAGAACATCACTTCACCCCAGAACATCACTTTACCGGAGAACATTACTTCACCCCAGAACATCACTTTACCGGAGAACATCACTTCACCCCAGAACATCACTTTACCGGAGAACATCACTTCACCCCAGAACATCACTTTACCGGAGAACATCACTTCACCCCAGAACATCACTTTACCGGAGAACATCACTTCACTGGAGAACATCACTTTACCCCAGAACATCACTTCACTTGAGAACATCACTTTACCCCAGAACATCACTTCACTTGAGAACATCACTTTACCCCAAAACATCACTTCACTGGAGAACATAACTTCACCCCAGAACATCACTTCACCGGAGAACATCACTTCAGCTCCTCAAAACGTAAACAAACCCCCTGACCAAAACGTCACTTTGCCTCTGAATGTCACTTCGCTTCTGAACCTCACTTCTCCCGAGAACGTTATCCAGCTTATATCACCTCCTCAAAACCTCACCACACCACAACCAGCGTCACCTCCCCCACAGCCCACATCACCCCCCTCAGATAAGCTGAAGCCGACTGAACGCCACCAATCGCCCTTCCTTAACTACCCCCCACAAAAGCCTACTCCTCCAGGCACCATCCAGACGGCTGACGCATGGCAGAGGAGAGCCTTTAGCGACGCCAGAAGATGTAGTAAGTGTACAGGACAGGAAAGGTCACTCGGTGACGCTAGGATGTGTGACGCTGATAAGGAAGGACAGAGACAGACAATGAGAATATCGGTGAATGATGCATGTGGATGTGGCGAATGTAAGCAGAGTGAAGGGACGCGAAGGACTTTGGATGACACAGGGAGGTGTGGCTCGTGTATGGAAGGGCAGAGGATGGGAAATACATACAGTGATGTGGAGAGGTGTAACGCGTGTAAACAGAGTAAGGAGATAAGAAAGAAATTGGGTGACTCAAAGGTACTTGATGCACAGCAAGGACGGAACGAGGGAAAAGGAACGCCAGTTGATGATGCAGGGAAGTTTGAGGTGCATCACGGAGGGCAGAACAAGGAGAAAGGAAACCCTTTAAGCAACGCAGGCTGTAACAGAGAGCCTACCTGTGCCTGCACGCAGGAACAGCCTTGTACAAATTACAGAGAACCAGCATGTGGGGAAAGCCATTGCACCTAAGAGAATGACATGCACTGCTTGCCCTGTGGGTGTGCCGGGAGTAAAAGGACATTGATGGCCCCGTGCCAGATTTAATTGGCCATCCATGAACATCCAGAACACACCGCAGCTTCCTCGGAATCACTACAAGACGCACGCAGAGATAACAAGATAACTGACAATGTAATATTTCTATTTTTACTCTTAAAACGATAATTTCAAGTGATTACTCTCATCATTGTATACAACTGTACAACATTAAAACTGTGATTTTCATTTGTTTCTCTTCTCATATTTTTCACGTTTCTGTCACACTTATTTTATTGTAAAATTTTGTGTGTACTTCCGCGCTACACACGCCACCACGCATGACCACCAAGTAACTACATCAACGTGCAGCCAATACACTTCCAATGGTGTGCATCGTGAGGTCACATTCGAACACGGTGGAAACAGATATTCCGCGCACTGTAAAAAATTGCTACATCAAAAAATCGTAACCAGGAAACTCCCATATGTGTCACCAAATAAAGTCTATGTTGGGGTCTATGGTAATTAAAATTGAACTTGTGTACTGTATTATTAAGAAGGTAGGTTTAGATTATTGCGCTTTTATTCTCTGGTGACGACGGATGTGGTTGGTGGTCATGCAAGGAAGTGTGCATACGACTGGCGGTCACGTAAGGAAAATTGCAATAGCTTAGAAGGTGACTGGTGGGAAGGGTCAAGGCTTAACCATCATGGAACTTGTCCAAAATCTTTGTTGAGTCGGCAAGAAAACGCTTCACAAGTGCAAGAGGAAGAGTAGAGCGAGACGAACAATAAAAACAGGAAAAAAACATCTAAGAAAAAAAAAATCATGAAACTTCCAAAAAATCTGTAAATGAATGCTCAGGTTACTGCACAAACTTTCTTTAAACTCCAAAAAGTAACCGAGAGAGCGGCGTGAGCCTTACCCAGGCTGGTGAGGGTGAGCGTGGGTGCCAACTTACCGATGCCAAGTGTGGTGGTTTCGTAGGCGGGAGTGACTGTGTCGTCCTCGGCCAGTCTTGGTGGCATGGTGGTGCCCTCCAGGTAGCAGATCACCTCGTCCAGGCTCCTGCGTACCGCCAAGCTCCTCGTTGAGTTCCTCAGACCGAACATCCAGCTGAGCCGCTTGTCACACCGGAAGTTGTTACCTGCGGAAGGAAAGCAAGAGTGAGTGAGGAAGGGAGGGAAGGATGATCGAACTGCAGTACTGAGGCAGTGACCTAACATTAAGGGGAACGTAAGTACGGAACATGGAATCATCACCATCATCATCATCATTAATGATCGTCATACACCAGAGCCCATCCCAACGCTAAGTGTTATATAATTTTCTTAGATATACTCCTTTACTACCGCGCGTTTCAGTAAATATTTCCTTGGCACATTACACAGATTTTAACACGAAATGTATCTGTGTTCCACTTAATAGTAACAGTATAGTCCTAATACAGCCGTATTCCTCTCCTAGTTCTACTAACTCTGGCATTGTTTTAGTCACCTCTCTTGAAATGATGAACAAGTAATAAGCCTAACCACAAGGCCGCGCCGAGTGACCTTGAAATTCGTTCCTACAATCACGTGATTCACCCTTCAGAAACTTTTAAGCTGATAATTGCCCACCTGCATTTGGATCGACATGACATTCCATGGAATGGACTACCCTTGAACGTCGACAACTCAGATACTTCATATCACATCTCCAGCTGGCACTGTTCTTTTCAGACTAAATAGGCGTTTATATTTTTTTGGCCTCTGTTTGAAGCTGTTCTTCAAACTCGAGGCTATAAAGTTAGTTTCGTAGATACAGCATTCTTCTCAGTGTCCTCTTAAAATCCAGGTAGTTTTTCAATATTACATCGTATCGTTTATATTCCGTCCAGCTTCGGCTGGAGGGAGGAGGAGTGGGGAGGAGCCAGATATTGCTCTATGCTTTCTCTAATAGTAAGTTAGTGTAGTTTAGTGAAATAAAACAGCAAGGTAGGGACATATAGGTCTGTTGCTGTTTTGTATTCCTTTGTAGTTCTTTGTAATCATCATCATAATAATTTGTAAAAACATTGATACTCTAAGAAATCCATTCCAGTTTGTATATCGTCAGGGGCTGTCCTGCTTCATAGGTAAGCAGGACAGGAACGTTCAAGAGGCTGGATTAACATCAATACATCAAACTTGTTAACATTTAGAAACACGTAATTCACAGGCTATAATTCTAATAGTAGATTTTAGTAGTATTTCCAACACATTTCAAACCCATTTCTTACTAACAAATTATTAGGAATTAATGTACATGGTAACATATGTGTGGGATATTGTTATCTTTCGAAAAGAAGGTAATATACCATAATAAAATAATATAAATCTGACAGCATACACACCAATACAAGGGTTCCACAAGGATGTGTGTCACCTTTGTTCTTGACACACATGACTTTAAAAGCAACAATCATAGGACCTTCATAACTGTCAATAACTGTATATTGGTGTAAAGACGATTATCTTAACCTCAACGCAACGAAAACTAAAGAAATGGTAATTAATTTCAGGGTATCTAGGTATACTAATTATCAACAAGCTATCTGGTTATCTCTGCAAATACACATTAAGTTTGCAGAAAATGTCAGCAACATTTTTAAGAGACCCAGAATAACTGGAACACATTTTACACTACAATGTGGCATTATAAACCACAATTGAGTGTTCAAGCTACACTCACAGCAGAACAGCGAGCATTGCACCACACATTAAACCTCACCAGCACATAACTGCGGCCACCACCAGCACCACAATCAACAACAACATTAACAACATTATTCCTCAGGCCTGTAACCACTTTGAAGCACACGAGGCAGCGACAACTCCTCATCGAATAAAGAAGAAGAAAAAAAACGCATACACAAAGCTTACACCAATGCTTATCCTGAAGTCAAGTCCTGCACCACTCTTGTTGAGTTGTGTTCTATTCGTGTATTTTTTAGTACTTCCTAAAATCTGTTTGGGGAGGAAGGAGGAGAAGGTAGTGGATGTTGTGAAGCCTCGGAGACCGTCCTTGACAATAACCAAAAGAAATACTATGATCGAGAAACCGATAGAAAAAAAATATTTGTAATGCCCTAGACAGCACAACAAAGAACGGGCCTGCGCCTTACAGAGTTACGCACATGTACACTATCAACACAGCGGGAACATGTAGGTAAAACAGTACATGATTACCGTCCTCCTCACCACCATAACTGTGCAATCATTGAATCCAAATACTACATTATAAAATCCCTAAAAACAAGAGTTGCTCATCAATAATAATACAATTTTGACTTGTTTCACGGTGGTCGGTGATGAACGAGTAATCTGCTGGAGCCACGCGGTGTGTAATCCCTCTCGTGGCTCCCTCAAGCACCGCCCGCGCCGCACCAACGCTCAATAATTGCTCCATTTAACGGGGGTAATTTTTATGGGGATAATCGTTCAAGCGGATTTAGGCCTCGTCCCGTGAGAGTGACGGTTCTAAATACCAGGCCCATAAAGCTTACAACAGCCGCGTTGCCTGCGCCATTACCGCCGCATCGCACCACCACCTCGCCCGCCACAATACCTGACCCGCTCACCTGCACCAATAACCCCGGATGACATGACACTACCAACCTTCCTATTGGATCTGTTCCCACGTGATTTTATACGTAGGGTTGATGGTGCTCCTGTTACAGTATTTGCATTTTGTTTTTTGTTTCGTGTTTGATGGATATCCATGAAACTTGCGGCCTTTTAATAAATCTACTTATTTAAATACTTTATTTGAATTACTTAAATAATGATGGGTTTCTTTGTTAGTTTTTTGTTTTGTCATCCTGCGTTGTTGCTTCACCTTTCCATCCAGGTGTGTTATGTTCCTGTGTCTGTGCCTCGTGCAGCACCACACCTCCCTCTGACCTCGTGTTGGATTGCGCCGCCTCGTAAGACAAGACGCACTACCCTAATGCAATATGACTTAGTCAACACACAACTAAAGCCTTGACCTGCAACACACTGTTTTCTGCCCACCTAACCCTGGGAGAGCGCCCAGCCAATCACCGCGTGTGTTTCTTTATTATCAATTACATCAGCGTTCTCCCTTTCAATTTTAAAATTTATACAACGATTTTCCAGACACCACAGGCAAACATGGTATCAGCTAGTGAAGGGAGGCGCACGGCCAATGTATTATTAAGTAAAATATTATTGAAGGCATCGCATCAGGGTAGCTGCCCCTAAAAGCTTGGCGGTGTCCCGCAGTGTATTCTGGGCGACTCCCGTGCTGTGGCCTCTCATTACCTCCCTTTACAGTGGGCGGCGTCGGCCCTCGCTACTCTGGCCTTCATCTTATTATACGCATTTTTTTTTCGTTTGTGCAGCGCATTAATCTTGTATATATATTTTTCCCTGCCAGGTCGTGGCATGAAAATGGTCCAGAGTTTGGCTTCGTTTGCAGTAAACTTGTAGTGCCGCGGTCAAAGCCTCAAGTTTGTTTTTTCACTAGTGTCGCGTTATTATATGTGTGCCTCGCCTTGCAGTGTGTCACGTGGTACAACCATACAACTACAATATTTCTCCCTCTTGCACCACTACCAAGTATCAGCGTCGTGTTGTTTGGTGTCGTGCATCACCATCGTTACCAGAGTGGTCAGCATAATGGTCATAATGTCATGTCACCGTCACCAGGCCGCCACCTCAATCCTCTGCCTTGGCTGCCTTGTCCAAGTCTCATACCTTCCGCCCTCATTATAAGTTACCTTCCCCCTCAGCTAATTGGTAAGAAGGGGATGCGGCGGCAGGGAAGGGGAAGGTTTGGGGCGAGAGGAGCAATAAGAACAGGAAGAGAACATCGTAAAAAACATTATCCACCTGAAGCGTAAATAAATCTATAAAGAGGAGTTCAGGTTGCTGCAGAAACTGTGTGCAAGCCGCGCCAATAAAGTAATGATGCACAGTAACCACAACGCTTGATTCAGCGCCCAACATTTAATTGACCTGATTGTTTTAAAATAGAAACACTAAAGGGGGAGCATCAGCTGACCCCTTGAGCTCCCCTTCCTTTCCTCCGCCCCTCAGTGCTGACCGAGGGTGGGAATATGCAGCTGCTGCCGCCCACAACTTATTTCTGATTCCTCTGAATTATAATTGTGTTCATCCAGTACAGCTTAAACTCACAACCAGTGACAGGTGACAGGAACAGTATGATGCCAGGCTAAGGATGCACAGGATGTCAAAATGTAATAAAATCATAATGATACAAAATATTATGATTGAAATTATTATCATTATTCGTATTGTTACGCACAACAGCAGCAGCAACAGGAAGTATAAATGGTTCTCAAGTCTTCACAAGCGACACACAATTAATGAACACATTGCGCTCGTTAAAACTTTGATTCTTTTCAGGATAATTTCTGGATCACAAACGCTAGACTTTTCAGGGATGCTCCTAACCTCCTTTCATATAGGGAACATTAAATTTTAGAAACGATTAAGGTTCTACAAATTTAATGTGTGTGTGTGTGTGTGTGTGTGTGTGTGTGTGTGTGTGTGTGTGTGTGTGTGTGTGTGTGTGTGTGTGTGTGTGTGTGTGTATGGTTAATCATGTTAATTTTATAGGCGCTGTGTCGTGTTAGCCTCTATCATATATAAATGTACATATACTATGTTATTTATCCTCTTTCCAGCAACGCTGATGGCAGAGTACATTTTTCCTTTTAGTTCTCCGTAAAATGTATGCGAGAGATGCCAGTTTTCTATGACACTCAGCAACCAAAACTCAGGATTAAAATAGTGTTAGCCCGTGAGTCCCCCATAGATGGGGACACGATAGACAAACAACCAAACAAAATAGTGTGCACAAGATGGTTTTTGTGAATTTCTTCTATGTACATAATCACATGAACTATGGCTGGTACCAGGAAGTCGGTCAATAATTTCGTTCACTCTATGAGGCTGTTATAACATGACGTAGAGGTAGACAGAAGCAGTTAGTATACCAACACTACACGGATAACTATCAAGGTGTAGCTACCGAGCACACTATTACAAGATGGATGAAGAAGAGACGAATTGAGTTGGTCTTGACTTACAACATTAGCGTAACACTGTGTTAGCTTCTGAACCTTGAATACTTATTTCCATGATTGGTGTTGCATTGCATATGTCTTTCAAAAGTTTCAACGCAAAGCTAGACAAAATTACCTTTGCAGGGTAGCTTATAACTTATAACATGCGTAATAGATATCATTACCGAGCTGACTAGGAGGACATGGGAAAATATATAATTTCTTAACACACCTGCTGGACTGCTTAATCACGTTAGTTTATATGAGGCAAATATTTCAATTTAGAATTTATGATGTTGATTAACTAAACACGATTCTTAGACTTAGGTTAATACTTGAATATACCGAAGGAATGAGTGACCACAAACGAAGTTATGCTAAACACTCAACCTTTTTGTGGCCTCTGATATGTACACTTTTATCACACACACACACACACACACACACACACACACACACACATACACATACACATACACACACACACACACACACACACACACACACACACACACACACACACACACACACACACACACATACACATACACACACAAAGTAACTAATAGATAAATAAATAGATGGATAAATAAGAAGAAAAAAAATCGAAAAAAATAAATACGAGGAATATATTGCTACACAGGCAATACGTATACTGGGATATTATTAATCTTACTAGTATAACTAAATATTATGAAATGTTAATTATGTTCAGTGGAGTGATTGAGTGGAGGTGACGTCTGTGATATGTTTGAGCGGGAATATTCTGCGAGTGGGAAAAGTTCGGAAGTTTTCTGGCGAACAATTAAATATTATTGATAAATCATGTTACTTGTTCGAGCAAATAATTATTGGGATAAAAATTTAGAGAACTTTCACTACCTAATAAATGTGACTAACGATGATTAAGATTTACTGTGGAGATGTAAGGATTATTAACTAGATAATGAAGTCAAGGGGTTAACATTTGATCTCGAGAAAACAGTTGCGAATTTTTTTTTTATAATTAAATGCATCATATATCTCTGACTTGAAGCGAGAAGAACTTAATGAGATTAAATCAGTAGCTAAATTCATCTGGATAGTTGTCTAAAGAGAGTTCTGCAAGGGGAGACGAGTGACCTATTTACGTTTACCGACAACCTAAGCTTCACCGCTCACTATTCATCATCTTACACTAGTTTCCATGCAATATAAAAATAATACAAATGATAATGTTACTGATAGCTTTATAACTTATATGTAATTGTATCTTAATAAGCTTTAATATTAACAATTCTGGCATTACGCTACCACCACCACTATACTACCATTATCACTACTATTATTACTGCTATGCTACTATTGTTGCTACTACTTCTACCACCCTCACTACTACTACAACTACTATTACTACTACTACTACTACTACTACTACTACTACTACTACTACTACTACTACTACTACTACTACTACTACTATTACTTCTACTACTACTACTATTACTTCTACTACTACTACTACTACTACTACTACTACTACTACTACTACTACTACTATTACTTCTACTACTACTACTATTACTTCTACTACTACTACTACTACTACTACTACTACTACTACTACTACTACTACTACTACTACTACCGACACTACTACTTCTACTACTACCACCACCACTACTACTACTACTACTACTACTACTACTACTACTACTACTACTACTACTACTACTACTACCACCACCACTACTACTACTACTACTACTACTACTACTACTACTACTACTACTACTACTACTACTACTACTACTATTACTCTACTACTACTACTATTACTTCTACTACTACTACTACTACTACTACTACTACTACTACTACTACTACTACTACCGACACTACTACTTCTACTACCACCACCACTACTACTACTACTACTACTACTACTACTACTACTACTACTACTACCGACACTACTACTACCACCACCACTACTACTACTACTACTACTACTACTACTACTACTACTACTACTACTACTACTACTACTACCACTACTACTACTACTAGCACTACTACTACTACTACCACTACTACTACTACTACTACTACTACAACTACTACTACTACTACTACTACTACTACCACTACTACTACTACTAGCACTACTACTACTACTACCACTACTACTACTGGTACTATCATTACCACGAAACGACCACGCGCACCAAGATTGCTATCATCATTTGCATCACAAAGAAGAAAATAGACCTGTAATATTTTGCATCACTCATCAGACACACGAGATATGAGAGAGAGAGAGAGAGAGAGAGAGAGAGAGAGAGAGAGAGAGAGAGAGAGCGAGAGAGCGAGAGAGAGAGAGAGAAGAGGAGGAGGAGGAGGAGGAGGAGGAGGAGGAGGAGGAGGAGGAGGAGGAGGAGGAGCCGGTGGTGGGGTCACAGCTATTGATATTCGAGGGTTGACTGCTGACTTCCATCATCATTCTAATGCAACGTAGGTAAGAAATTGACTGGTAGAGAAGAGACGAAGAGGGGAGAGAGAAAGAGAGGAAGGAGGGAGGGAGGGAGGGAGGGAGGGAGGGAGGGAGGGATATAAGAATAGAGGGAAGGCAACCACAGACTGATGTAGATATGGAGAGGAGAGAACGAAGGGGTCGAGAGGATGAGGTGAGGAAGAAGTAAAAGAAGGATTGAATGATGGGGAGAAGTGGAAAGTTTGGAGTAAGTTCATGCATTGGGTGACGTAGGAGGAAGATAAGGAGAACAATAAGGAGAAGGAGGAAGAGGGCGAGAAAGAGAGGAAATAGACTTAAGATAATGGTATAAAGATTGTTACAGAAAGATTTAAAAAGTAGCCATGTAAAGACGAGACGAGACCAATGATAGAGTATAACAACGAATGAATTATGAAAAGGCTGGAAGATGCATACCTCCCTCCTCCCCCTCTCTCTCTCATACACATACACACACACACACACACACACACACACACACACACACACTGAATAAAAAGCCGCACGGTGATTATGCAAAACACCTCAAGCTTCCCATGTTCTTCCTTCAAAGCCGCCAAAGCTGGACGTGTGTGGGAGTCACGCCCTTGATGGGGAAGTAGAGGGAGGGCAAGGGAGGGTGGGTACACAGGTGACAGGGTATGGAGAGGCCAGGGGAGCGAGGGTGGTCAGCAGGCACCGTTGGGAAGGATGAAGCCACCGTAGGGTCGTATAGGTTAAAAGCTGCCATTTTTGGTGTAGTGTAGTGATGCCTCCAGACCAGCCCCGTGACCTGCCTCCCCGCCCCGCCCCGCCCCGCCCCGCCCCGCCCCGCCCCGCCCCGCTCTGGCTGGCTCAGGTGTTCCCCCGCTGGGCTGATCACGGCAGGAAAAAAGAGGCAATGTCTGTGAACCTTTGAAAATTAGTGTTGACTTCAAAACAGAGATGTTGTTGAAAGTGGTGGTGGTGGTGGTGGTGGTGGTGGTATAGTGATTGTTTTAGTGGTGGTGGTAGTAATGGTAGTTGCAGTGGTAGTGGGGGTCGTAGTTCATGGTTGAAGACAGTCAAATAAATAGCAGAGGAATTGTGGTATTGGTTCTGGTTGTGGTGGACATCGATAATAGTGGTGGTTGAAATAATGATTGTAGTGGCAATATAATAGTGGTAGTGAAGGTGATGGTGGTGGGTGTGATTGTTGGTAGAGATACAAAGGAGTACAAAGGAATACAAAGGAAGAACAGACAGCAACAGTCCTACTGGGCCTAACAAGACTGTCCGTGTGGCTACACTATTATAATACTATCTACTTGATAAAGACATAAGGACAGCAAAGTGGAAGGCTCCTCCCCACCCACCCCTCCCTCCAGCCGAAGCTGGCCAAAAGAGAAACCGATACCATATAGTATAGACAAACTATCGTGGAATTTGTATAAGAAAGTGATAAGACAGGAGTAAGGAGTAGTCTACGGCTATGGCTACCCTAAATTAAGCATGAATGAAATACTCGATTTGGTGAACTGATGCTAAGTGCTTATCAAGATTCTTCTTAAACGATTCTTTTGTATTACTGTTAACTATTTGTGCTGGGAGAGAACATTCACGACTTTATTGAAGATAAAGTACTTTCATTTGTTTGATCTAAAACGCTTACCAATGATCTTGAAGCCATTGTTACAAGTGGTGCTTGTGAGATCGGTAGTTACATAGTAATTTATGTTAATATTATCAAGGCCGCGGAAAATTTCTAGAAAAATTTCTAGAAACATTCTAGATGAGGGCGTACAAGTGCATTAACTATTGCAAGGATTACTTTTCAAATTTGAACTTAAAAGTTCTTTCGATGAAGCCGATCACTTTGTTAGCTTTCTTAACTACGTCTGAACAATGTTTACCAGGCTTAAGGTCGTTACTAATAGTTACCCCTAAGTCTTTTTCATGGTTAACCTTGGAAAGTTCGGAGCCATTCATTGTATATTTTGTGTAATGATTATTATTTCCGATATGCAAAACTTTACATTCATCAACATTAAATTTCATCTGCCACTTTTCTGACCAACTGACTAAGATGTTTGGTTGAAATTGTAGTTTTTCAGCGGTTGTAGTTACTCTACCCGTGATTTTCGTATCGTCGGTAAATTTTAATATCTTGCAGGTGAGGACTTTGTCGATATCATTGACAAATTAGAAAAATAAAGTGGCCAAGTACTGAGCCCTGTGGCACACCGCTAAGGTAATGGTAGTGGGTGTGATTGTTGGTGGTGATGATGGTGATTGTGATTGTGGTTGTTGACAATGGTAGTGGTGTTAATTGTGGTTACTGGTGGTGGTAACGTTGGTAGTGGTGATGTTGGTAGTGGTGGTGGTGGTAGTGGTGGTGGTGGTAGGCATAACACAAGTAATGTAGGCAGCTTGGAGGGGACAGATTGAATTAGGAAGAAAATTAGCGTAAATGACCAAATAAATGTTGTTGATCAAGCTATGAATATGTAAAGACACATGGACGTATATACACACACACACACACACACACACACACACACACACACACACACACACACACACACACACACACACACACACACACACAAAATGGAATAAATAATAAAATAAGACAATAATAAAGGGATAGAGAAGGAGAAGGAAGAGGAGGAGGAGGAGGAACACAAAAGAAGAACAAACATCAGCAGACCTGTTGGTCCTTACGAAGCTGTTTGAGATAAATTAGAGTATCTAATGCAAAGTGTGAGGCGCAGGACAGTTAAGGCGAAGGCTCCTCTCCACCCACCACTCACTTTAGCCAAGGTTGGCAGGAAAGGAAAAAGTAGAAAAAAGAACATGCAGCATGAAAAAGAACGTAACTACATGGAATTTTTTTTTTATTTGAATGAGATAAGATCTATTACTATTACTACTACTTCTACCCAGGCGATAACATGCACTGCCAGACCACTAGTAACAGACTCCAAAAAGTGACATTGCATAAATATGTTCGCATAACTTTATTCATTTGAAAGCTGTAAGTGTTGTACTGTCAACAACGTTGGGAAACAGAGAATACCCATATTAACCCGATTGGAGAAAAAGAGTTTGGCTTCTTTTGCCAAGAATCTTTTACCAATTATCTTGAAACTGAAACTGAAACTTGAAACTCTTAATATATTTGATTTTTCGACTGTGAAATAATCTTCTGTATTGATGTTGTCAAATCCTTTATATATTCTAAACATTTCAATTTGATCACCTCGCATCCTCCGTCTCGATACGCTGAATAAGTGTATCTCTTTTAGTCTTCCTTCATAGGATACATTTCTTAGCCTGGGAATAATTTTTGTTATTTTTCGTTGAACTCTTTCTAGCTTTTTTGTGTCTTTTTTTGTATTATGGGAACCAACACTGTACGCACTATTCGGTGATCACAGGAATTGAAAACTGGGCCAATATTTACATCATTGACTAGAAATGTTGTCGTTGAAAAATAAGGAAAATGCGGTCGAAGTTACTATTATCTCACGTTGGTTTGTTTACATGTTGGTGAAAGTCAACTCAAGTACAAGTCACGCCCTGTTTGTGTATCACGTGGATCGCCTCATCTCTTCACAAACAAATTACACTCCTTCATGATAACTGCCTCAGCGACAACTTGTTTCGATAACTAATTCAGAGATGGCATGATCAATTTCTACAGGCTGCCCGGGTGGTCTATAAAGCAGACCTACTATTAATTTACTTTATTTTAGTTTATTTTTTATTTCAACAAAGACGGTGTAGATACTAAAATTGAATAGAGAGTTTGTGAAGATACAAGATTACACCTTCTCCAACTCTGTCTCTCTTTTGAAAATGAATATTGTGTAGCACGGTAGTTCAAAATCTCTATTTGATGACAAACTCCAATGATATGATAATGATCCATCGCTGCCAGTGTTTCTAAATCTTCAAATATATTATGAAGGTTTTACGCATTTATGTAACATGCAGGAGGAGTAGTATTGAACCTGTACTCGTAATAGTAATAGTAGTAGTAGTAGTAGTAGTAGTAGTAGTAGTAGTAGTAGTAGTATAGTAGTAGTAGTAGTGTGAGGAGTGTTCGGAGTAAAAATCAAACGGACTTTATTTGAGAAGCATTAATATTACATGAAGATAATTAATACAAACACCATTGATGAATATGAAGATGGAAACAATAGGAAATTATTGTGTCTTAAAGTAAAAACAAAGAAACACAAAGGAAGAACAAATATCAGCAGACGCGTTGGTCTTTGTGAGGCTATTTGCAATTAGCTACAATATCTGATCTAAAATGAGAGGAGACGTAAGATAGTAATTGTTATCTCTCTCTCTCTCTCTCTCTCTCTCTCTCTCTCTCTCTCTCTCTCTCTCTCTCTCTCTCTCTCTCTCTCTCTCTCCTCGCCATTACATTATTATTAACCCCATTCGTAGTCCTTGTCTCTGTCCTGCAGCACAAAATCAAGGAACCTTTGTCTTCATCTCGGGTAATT
>JAPQNM010000008.1:1640512-1643012 GCA_029783475.1 Metacarcinus magister
ACACACTCTCTCTCTCTCTCTCTCTCTCTCTCTCTCTCTCTCTCTCTCTCTCTCTCTCTCTCTCTCTCTCTCTCTCTGTCACTCAATCCTTTAGGTCACGAAGGTCTTCTTACTCTCGGCGCCTCTTTCATTACTCTCTCTCGCCTTATCTTGACTTGCTGTCGCGCCCTCCGTCGACCCCCTCGGCCGCCCGTCACCTGCACGTCCCCTCACAAGACTAATTCCAAGGACAGCGTCACAGAATACCTCTTTCCCGCCCGTGGAATCGAGGCTCTTCATCATAACGGTAGCGAGGAGGACAAACAGGGCGGCGTTCATTTCGTGGAAGTGCACCATATTCCCTTTTTTTTTTTCTCTCCTTCCCTTCTCTTTAATGCACACATGACTAGTGTAAGCCTAAAGGGAGGATAAAGAGGAGAGAAAGAGAGAGAGAAATAGTTTGTATGGGAGAAATGCCGGGAGATCAAGTTTTGAGATGACTATAGAATTCCATTTGTTTACGGAATCTGATGCTCTTTGATGAAAATGGCAGATGGCACGATAGAGGGAAGAAAAAAGTGGCAGGAGAATACGATAAAAAGATTAGAAAAGTGTTATATAATTTTGAAAGATAGATGATCAGGTAAACATGAGCTGCATTGACATGGTTAACTGGTCTTATGCATTCTTACGTTCTTATGTTGCGTTTATATATATATATAACACCATGACTTCCTTCACGTATTGGCTGCACGGAAGGTCGTTTAGCTCATCTAGAGACTGAGTAAGAAAGGAGTCAGTAAATACTTGAGAAGACACTTGATCAAAGGGTAATCAGCGTCACTCACTCGAGGGAAGACGAGGAGGAAACACCAACTCTTCAATAAAACTTTGAAGGCGTTCCCATTTGCTCTCCCGTGATTAAATTGTTGCAGGGTGGGAAAAAAGTAAGTTAGACGGACTTTCCCTCAGTCCACAATGCAGGAAAGAGACAGAAAAAGGTGAATGTCCCTTTAATGCGTTGGTTTTTTTAATGGTATTGGTGTCCTCTGTATATGGACACTAACTCATCGTCGTTTTGTAGCAGTACAGAGGAAAAAAAAATCTACGGTGACTTTCAATCTGCTCCTACTCTATACCTCCCTATCTCCTCCTTTTCTTTCCTCCATCAACTTCACTCTATCTCTCCCCTCTCCCTCCATACCTTATTCAGATGTCTCTCTACCTCTCCCTCTCCTCCTTCCTCCGTTACTCACATCCCTCCATCTCTCTCCCTCCCGTTTCCTACAGCCTTCTCGTTGTGTCTCGTCTCAAGTTCAGAACCGAGGGAGTGATGGAAGGGTGATAAGATTCTCTCTCTCTCTCTCTCTCTCTCTCTCTCTCTCTCTCTCTCTCTCTCTCTCTCTCTCTCTCTCTCTCTCTCTCTCTCTCTCTCTCATCATAATAATACACACTGCAATGCTTTCTTGCAGTGACTCCCTTTAGAATGGTGATAGGTACCGTTAAATTTAAGTGATTAATTAACAAATATCAAGATTATTCCAAGTGTCAATTGCTTGTAGTTGTCCCGGAGTGGGATGACAGGAAGACAGTCCGCTGTACAGTACCTACACTCTCCTAGTACTTCATGGATGCTGCAGAACTGATTTATCTCATCCATCCATCACTGCTGCCATCATTGGTGAACACAGCACGACACTAACTGGGAGAGTGTTTGGGTGACGCTGTGACGCTGCTCCCCACTCCCCCACAGCCTCCACAAACCCGCTGTAAGGAATACTTGCCACGTGGCCACTCTCAGGATAAGCTGACAACCCACAAAATTGTCGCAGTCTTTCTGGAACACCTTATGTATACTTTGAGTCGAGCGTCAAGTGTGTGTGTGTGTGTGTGTGTGTGTGTGTGTGTGTGTGTGTGTGTGTGTGTGTGTGTGTGTGTGTGTGTGTGTGTGTGTGTGTGTGTGAAGGACAGGAAGAATTCAAGTGCAAGAGAAATACTGAAAGGAACAACTTACTGCCACAAAACTCTATTACTGCCTTTCACTTTAAGCTTCCCTGACATCTGCCTCAACTAACCTTCCTTCCTCCACCTCGCTATACAGAGCCTGGACGGAAGAAGAAAAAATGTCGGGAAGGTTATCAAGCTAACGTACTTCAATGGCTCTTATCAATACTCCTCCTCCTCCTCCTCCTCCTCCTCTAACTACTTATGGAATCTATATCTCTATTCCTCCTACGTACTATTTCCCTCACATTTCCTTTTCCTTTCCATCTTTGCGAGTCTTTACCTCGGCATCGCTATTCACTTGTTTCCTCTTCACGTCTAATGGTGTAGTTTTCCTCAGGACTCGTGTGATCTCCTGGAAACTCCTTCACTTCTACTGCCGCCAACGAGGGAACATACAGCTTCAAGTAGTCTTAATGTCCTTTTTATTTCCATATATTTATCTTTTTCCTATACGCCATGTCGCCTCGTTAAGGGTGGATGCAAGGGAGGTGGTGATGGAAGAAGCCTCGTCAGT
>JAPQNM010000008.1:1645512-1655512 GCA_029783475.1 Metacarcinus magister
ACCTCCCCTTCTGCCTTACTAAGCCAGTCAACTCGTCCTGTTTCCAAGGCCACATCACACTCGTCCCTATCACCTCCCGTCACTCCGCCCCGCTGCTCCTCAAAGGCTGTCCTTGTCATGTGCTACAGCTCCGCCATTAAGGAAACTTGCATCCTCGTGTGGTGTGTGAGCCTCGCCTGAACCTGAATGTTGTGGTGATTGAAGGTGCATTGAGGAGCAGGACGCAGGTGACCTTGAGGAGGAGATACGGTGATGGTGTGTTTAGTAGACGACCTCAGTGGAAAGTTCCGTTGATTTGTTATTATAGTTGTTGGTGTTTACGAGAAAAAAAATTTGTTGGGATTCAACTTAACTATAACGTAATAAGTGTGTGTGTGTGTGTGTGTGTGTGTGTGTGTGTGTGTGTGTGTGTGTGTGTGTGTGTGTGTGTGTGTGTGTGTGTGTGTTCTTTTTGACGACCTTTGGCTAAGGAAACTGTCGTCTTAGGATGAACCATGACCATGAACATCGGCTTCCTGTCAACACCAGGAATAGCCTCTATTGGGCCCACGGGTGGCGCCTCCCTCGGCACCCGGGGAACTACGTGATGCGACAGTATGAAACCTTGAGAATGAAGAAAAAAAAATTCCTTTGTTTCGAGTTTCGGCTACTGTAAGTTTATGCTAGAAGTAAAATACACAGACTGATTGCTAATTTATATTAAACAAACCATATTGCAGGTAATTATTACACGATTAATATCGATTCATGGTGACTAACCATTGTGTGGCTCTGGAACAATGGATATCAGAACTTCTGGTGGTAGTAAGGAGTGATTTTACACACTCGAGGATGATTATTTGAACTGCAATGGCTATGTAAAGAAAATCCAGCCACGAGGTTTTTAAGTCAACGATCATGTTTAAGAAGAATGACAGTGAAACAATGCATTCTGTTGTTTCAACCTTGTAAAGACATTAATGTTTCTGCTGACTTGTTGCCGGAACCAAAGACTGAAGGGCAGGAATTTCCTTACACTGTGTTCAGGAAGACGAAGGAAGGAACAAGTAACATAATGATGTAACGATGGTTTGCAGGATGATTCCTTACCAAATTAAATCTAAGGTGACAATAGTGTATTCTAGTGACCCCAAAGGCGCCTCCACAATGCACGGATTGACGTGATGCTGCCCACGGACCACACACCCGCGGACAGCATGACGTGCGGTGCCTGGACGACACACAACTTTTGATGCGATATACAAAAAAATTCGTCATGTAATCCACGAATACTGTTGTGAATATTTTGTCTTCACTACATTCGTATACTTAACAATGAACTAAAAAACTTAACATTTAGCAATAACTAAGAGGCGTTACAACTTATTTTCTCTATAGTACTTTCTTAATACATTCTTGTAGTCCTGTGGTGAGGCTGCAAGAATACCACCAACGTATTCCCTGTGACTCGTAAAAGGCGACAAAAAGGAAAGTCTGGGAAGCCTCTCCTCTGTATTACCTCCAATGAAAAGACCAGACACAGAGGGGGAGGGGAACTAAAGTCTTTCTGAATCCAGGTATATAGATACATAAAAGGGCTTATTAAAAATCTCGGCTCAAGACACATTAAAGCATTGATAAAACAAGACGTTCCGCCCACAGGTAACTCAGGCAGGTGACGCCCTTTCCTGCACCTTCCAGTCCCTTGTCCTGCCCCCGAACACCTTGACTCCACGCACTCCAAACCCTCCCGTTACTATACTCTCTCCCTCACTTCCGTCCCCCTCGCCACTGTCTTTTTCACAACGTTCATCTTTACGCCTCGCTTTTATCTCTTCCATTTCATCATTTATCATATTTTTTCAGCGTTACATCTAGATTTGCATTTCAAGCTCGGTTTCCTCAACAGATTTTTCCACTTCCTCTCACCAGTATCATTTCTCTTCATTCAGCACGCACCCTCCTCCTCCTCCTCCTCTTCCTTTTTCTTCATCCTCGTCCTCTTCCTCCGCTTCGTGCTCGTCCTCTTCCTTCGCCTGATCTTCTTCCTCGTCCTCATCCTCGTCATCATCCTCCACCTCTTCTTCACTAGCCAAACATCCAAGTCTCGTGACAAGCAGTCGTCGGCCATGAGACTTCAAAAACATGACACTCGAGTACTTTTATTAATCCTGACCACGTCCATTTTATCTTTTTTTTTTCTCCAGAGCCTGTCCACAATCAGGAATTCGTACGACTTTTCGAAAACTGCGGAGCTTACAACGCCCACTAGCAGCCGGGGGGGAGGAGGAGGATGAGGAGGAGGAGGAGGAGGAGGAGGAGGAGGAGGAGGAGGAGGAGGGAGGGGAAAAAAAAAGCTGCAATGTGAGCGGAGAATAACCGTGAACCTGAGCTGCGGTAATGATGGTCGTAAAATCACAGCGGCAGGACAGGCCAATAAGCCGACCAACATATGTCAACCTGATGCACTATGTCTGTTTTCCCGCCCAGCCCCGAGAGAAAGCGAAAGAGAAAGAGAGAGAGAGAGAGAGAGAGAGAGAGAGAGAGAGAGAGAGAGAGAGAGAGAGAGAGAGAGAGAGAGAGAGAGAGAGAGAGAGACTACATACATACATAATCATACACAAACATTCAAAACACACAAATACAAAGATATGCATACAGTCAAAGATAGATAAAATGATACACAGATCAAAACACAACCAGACTAAAGAGACAGAGACCAAGAGACACAGAGCCAATAAGAGTAGTGAGGCACAGTGCTATTAATTATAACACAGAAAAGACTAAAAACGAAATGAAAAAGAAACTCACATTGCTTTGAATGGTCGTTCTGCTTTAAGAGTGAGCGCCATTAAAAAGTGTTCAATTGGCCATTACGATAACATACTAGTAAGACCCTAAGCACCATAAAGGCATATCACACGCGCACAGAAGTCACTACACGTGTTTAGAAAATTTCTATATAGGAAACACAGTAATTTGGTGCCAAGTGTTGCAAAGGTGTGACAAGTGTTGCTGAAGAGTGCTAAGTGTTGCGAATTGTTGCTAGAGTCATGTGTCTCTAAAGAGTGGCAAGTGTTGCTAAAAAGTGCCAAGTGTGTGTTGTTGAATGTTGCTAAATAATGCCAATTGTTGATAGAGAGCGCTAAGTGTTGTTTGAATGTGCTAAGTATTGCTAAAAAGTGTGAAGTGTTGAATAAGTGTGGTCGTGGTTGTTTAAAAGTGCCAAGTGTTGCTAAGATGCACCAGTGTTGTCACAGTTACCGTGGAATGGTTGGTGTTGTTATACAGTGTTGTTTGTTGTTCAATTGCCAGTGTTGCGATACAGCGTGACAGTGTTGCGATACAGCGTGACAGTGTTGCGATACAGCGTGACAGTGTTGCGATACAGCGTGACAGTGTTGCGATACAGCGTGACAGTGTTGCGATACAGGTACTCTACTGGCCATGTGTTGCCTCGAGTGTCAGGTATTGCTAAAGTGCCACGTGTTCGGAAGGGTGTAGTGTTTCTATAAAACACCGTGTAGTACTACAGTAACATTGTGTTGCTACATAACAGTGATACAGTGCCAGGTGTTGCTACAGAGACTGAGTGTTACTGAAGAGTCAAACCACCCTGGCCTCACCATCCAAGTGACAACACAGGCGGTGATCATACCAGGGATGCGAAGAAAAGGATCCGCGTGTAAAAATTAGTCACCGAATGTGAACTAACTTTGCTCCTCCTCCTCCTCCTCCTACTCCTCGTACTACTACTACTATTACTACTACTACTACTACTACTACTACTACTACTACTACTACTACTACTACTACTAATACTAATAATAATAATAATAATAATAATAATAATAATAAACCAACAAAACAATGTATACAATATCTACAAGAACGACAACAGCATGGAGACTAAAATTATTTCTTGCATCAAAAATATCACCGGTGAGTCTATCGAGGAACAAGGGAAGTGGAGGAAGAGCAGTAAAGGAGTACAAAGGAAGAACAGACAGCAACAGTCCTACTGGACCTAACGAGGCTGTCTGTTTAGCTACACTACTACTATAATATCTACTTGATAGAGACAAAAGGACAACAAAGTGGAAGGTTCCTCCCCACCCACCCCTCCCTCCAGCCGAAGCTGGCCGGAAGAGGAAGTGATACCCTGTAGTGTAGACAAACTATCATGGAATATATATAGGAAAGTGAGAAAACAGAAGTAATCTATATAAGGAGGAGTGGACTGGCTGAAGGATCACCGCTAACTAACCATAACCTTTCACTTTCAAACAAGTAAACCACAGCCCCCCCCCCTCCTCCTCTTCCTCCTCCTCCTCCTCCTCCTCCTCCTCCTCCACATGAATCACCTTCATGTGGTCCTTTTTGTCTCGGCAATTCACGCATGAACTCTCTTCCTCACCCTGAGTTTACACCTCTGAACTTTCTCCTCTTAATAAATTGACTCAAACTTTGGACTTGTTCTTTGCGGAGGAAAAGGAAAAGGAGGAGGAGGAGGAGGAGGAGGAGGAGGAGGAGGAGGAGGAGGAGGAGGAGGAGGAGGATAGGGAGGAGTAAGGTATGCCCAGATCCCCTGTTTCTCGTATAGTGCAGCTGATCCTCGGTAGGGGAGTAGAGCCTCTCTCTCGCCTGCTAATAAGAAGGTGAGACAGTTCTAGCTGTCTTGAAACTTCAGTGATGTAGGCATAGATAGGCGGGTGTTGACATTGGAGCAAGGAAGGGGAGGGCGTGAGGGCGTGGTGGATGTATGAGTGTAAGAGTGAGGGAAGGGACATGTTGGGGTGAGGGGTAAAGGTACGTATAATGAGGGAGGTGTGGTGAGGAAGGGTAAGGAAGAGAATAAGGACATGAGAGGGAGAGAGGAAGGAACATGTTGTTAGTAAAGTGAGAGTATGATAATTACTTTTTATTATATATCCTAACCTAAATGTTATGTAAAGCCAAGGAATAAATATTGAGGATCACCTGTCACGCCCATCACTACTAAAGCTAAGGACGAAGACTTGACACAATACATAGAGGAACAGATCATTACAGCGGAGGTTGCAGCGAGGTAAGGTAGTAAGGCGGTAAGAGGAGCATGTTTATGACCGTCATTCCTATCACGCCTTCGTTATATCAAGAGTCACGTACCGGTTACAAGTGATACCGTGGCGGCCGTTCAGCCTTTTTTCTTATTTTCTAGACCCTGAAAAGTTACTAATCAAATGTATGCAATTATTTCTTCCTCTTTCTGTATATCATCTAAAAAGGACAACAAAGCACTACAAAGGACAACAGATAGTAACAGAGCCATAAATCCTTGCTCGTCTGTTTGATGTCACTTCTCTACATTATCTACACGTTGAATGGTCACAATAGTTCAGTAGAAGGTTCCTCCTCACCCACCCATCCCTTCATACCTTCAGGCGATGTGTGACGATCCGTGTGAAAAATAAATGAACAGGATAACAATGCATGTTATAAATTAATCGTTCTTAAAAACAATGTCAGTGCTTAAGGAAAAAGATAATAATAATAATAATAATAATAAAAAAAATTACTACACAATGAAAAACAGATACCCAGTAACAAGTAGCAGAACATGACTCGTGTCTTACAAATCAATGAAACTGTTAGGTACAAGAAGCGTTACTAGGGTGATATAGGGTGTAAATAGCGTAACGAGGGTGTCATTAAAGTGAAATTAGGGTGTAACAAGGGTGATAATATAGGACGTGACTGTGACTAGAATGAAAATAGGGTGGAAATAGGGAGTAATTTTTTTTGTTCTCTCTCTCTCTCTCTCTCTCTCTCTCTCTCTCTCTCTCTCTCTCTCTCTCTCTCTCTCCCTCTCTCTCTCTCTCTCTCCCTACCCACCTCCCTCCCCGGGTAACTGTGGTCGTTAAATCATAAGTACCGCATAATAAACCTTGGTAATGACGGGCCAGCGCGCGGCGTGACACACCCACGCAAACATTATCATAAATACCGCTGACTCGACGCTCCACGGGGAATTGAAGCCGATTTTTGTATCCTGTGATAAGCTCCGTATTATTATGGTGATGCCGATGAAGGGGGGTAATGATAGTGCAGATAACAGTGATAGTATTGATGGTGACGATAATGATGGTGGTGGTGGTGGTGACAATAAGTGGAGTAATGGTAATGTTGTGGGTAATAATTGTGGTGTTTATATATATATGATTATTTTTTTTCTTCGACCTGATTGGAGCTCTATGAATTATGTTTTTTATTATTATTTTTTATTTTATTTAGTACAGTGTTTCTTTTTTTCTTTTTCTTTCTTATTCTTTTAGTTAATTGGTTGTTGATGTACGTTTTCAAATATTTTTTTTTCTCGCAATGATGAAACTTTTAAATTTCTTTGTACTTCTTTATTATTTCACCTTTTTGTTTGACTTTTTTGTACACTATACCCTTCTGTGTATTTTTTCTATTTCTCTATCCTTCCTTTCATCCTCCCTCCGTTCCCTTACTTCGTCTCTCTCTCTCTCTCTCTCTCTCTCTCTCTCTCTCTCTCTCTCTCTCTCTCTCTCTCTCTCTCTCTCTCTCTCTCTCTCTCTCTCTCTCTCTGCTATGATATCGAGAGTGAGAGGTCCTTAATCTTGACACTCCAAAACACACACACACACACACCACACACACACACACACACACACACACACACACACACACATCCGTTTACACTATTTCGCCTTGATCGTGTTGTAAGACCCCCCTAAAAAATATAAAAAATATGAAAAAAGAATAAAAGAAATAACATCTCTCCTCGCACCGAAAAACTTGTTATAGAGGATTGAAGGCAAATCTTCCCTACGCTCTGATATAAGATGCTTGCAATACACACGACTCGAGGCCAGTGTGCCGCTGAGCCTCGTTGGGGACGGACGCTTCATGTCTGTCAAGGGAATGCCGACCCAACTTCACGGTGATATGAAGAGAGGTACAAGGAGAGAGAAAGAAAAAATATATATAAAGCTGTATATTTCTATTTATTTACGTATTCTATTTATCTACTTATCTAACTATCTCTCTATTAGTTTATCTTATTATTTCTCGATCAAGATACGAAACGATCCAAGATTAATTTTAAATCCTTATGTAAAAGAGATTCTTAATGAACTCTCTCCCTTCCTCCTTCCCTACTTCCCACATTCACTCCTCCCATCCCTCTCTCCCTTCCTGCTTTTCTCACTCCCTCTTTGATTCCCTCCTTCACTAACTCATTCACTTACTTTCCGTAGAGTATTTTGCATCTCCCTAAATTTGTTTATATATCCTTCCTTTTTTTTTCTCTCTCTCTCTCTCTCTCTCTCTCTCTCTCTCTCTCTCTCTCTCTCTCTCTCTCTCTCTCTCTCTCTCTCTCTCTCTCTCTCTCTCTCTCTCTCTCTCTCTCTCAATTATTACGTTTTTAATTACGCATTTCGACAAAACTTCATGAAAGCTAAAAATGTAGAATATCAAAATAAATAAATAGATAAATATATATAATGCATATAAAAAAAATCCTGAAATATCGTAAAACATCGGAATATAAAAACAGCAACGCATTCGCAATCAAACAAATACAAACACACAATCCAGGATCACAACACACCATCGCTTCACGAACTTCAAATACACACAAAAAAACAAGTAAGTAAAGAAATGCACAAAAAAAACCTGAAACCAAACAACACACAACACCTCAACACAAACCAGAAAACAGCACAGGTTGAGACACTGGAAATACACTACACCGCTACTTTCACGTCCTCAAGACCAGCCACAGGACAGCCAGCGCGTCACTCCCTCAATCCAGCGTCCCTCTACATAGCCTACTCTTATATCAGGTGACACTCGACCTGGCTCCGTCCCCAAGTCATCTTATCTACCTTCTATTGTCTTTTTAATGAACCCACAAACCCTGCAGCTCACCGGGGAAAACAAATTCTCCCGTTCTTACCTTCCTGCAGCGTGTACAAGCGTCAGACCTCAAGCACGTACCTGTGAAAGAGAGAAAACAAATAAGTATGATGCAGCAACGGTAAGAGTGGCGGTAGTAATGCAACCTCAGTCAGCCTTGCGAGTCATCACTTCACCGCGGCTTTTACTGCACCATCACGCAGCTATTGTCGCGGCTGACTTTAATGCACGCGTGAAGGCACAATGAAGATTTAATACGCTATAATGCGGGATGAGGGCGAGGCGAGGACAAGGATGATCTCGAGGGTCTAATGGGTGACGAGGCGCTTTTGTGTGATACCGTGTGCACACCTTAATGGTAGGAACGTGTCCGCTGCAGTGTGGTACCGTGAAGCCATCCTTTGAAGGGTAATAAACACGGATAACAGAGGTATTTTCGTTCCTTACCGTTCAGAGTCGAGTGAAAGCAAGGGAGTAACAAAGGCATAAAGGCACGTAAATGCACACTATGTTAACTATATTAGTTTTATTTAGAAAAAGTGAACAAAACAAAAAAGTGAAACATATTACTGAAAAATATATATAGCTCCTAACACGAGGCAGGCCACATTGCATGATTTAGATGCTTTCCCTCCCTGCCTCCCTGCCTGCCTGCCTGCCTGCCTGCCTGCCTGCCTGCCTGCCTGCCTGCCTGCCTGCCTGCCTGCCTGCCTGCCTGCCTGCCTGCCTGCCTGCCCTTCTCGATGAAAACCTGGCGCCCTTCTATATTCCTCGACAAGATACTCGGTAGACTCAGTACTACTTTTGCCGGCAGGTGAGCGAGTTAAAGAAGGAGAAGAAGAAGAAGAAGAAGAAGAAGAAGAAGAAGAAGAAGGCAGAAGATAAAGAAGAAGAAAAAGAAGAAAAAGAAAAAAAGAGAAGGAAAATAAAATAAAAGAACAATAACATGAACATCAAGCATAAGAAAAACAATCAGAAAAGAAGAAAAATATAAGTGAAAAAAAGGTTAAGAAGGATCACCGTCTTAGCTGCGGCATAACTTACACACAATCTAATCGTCCAAACTAAACATCGTCATTATTCCTGAAGTCTGACATGCGTGCTTCCTTGCGGCCCGTCGAGGAGGCTTCAAATCATTCCTTTGGGGCGAGAGTAATACAGGAAGGTATCAAGACCAGCTGTTACGACCGTCAGCCAGTCAGACAGTCAGCCAGCCAGTCAGTCAGTCAGCCAGCCAGTCAGACAGTCAGACAGCCAGCCAGTCAGACAGTCGGACAGTCAGACAGTCAGCCAGCCAGCCAGCCAGTCAGACAGTCGGACAGTCAGACAGTCAGACAGTCAGACAGCCAGCCAGTCAGACAGTCATACAGTCAGACAGTCACTTGGCGGGAAATTACATAAAGAAACACGCGAGATTTTCTTTGTTCACGGCAGCGGAAGAAAAAGTTAATTCACGTTCACATATAAAGAGAAAGTTGTCAAAGAGTCAAAGAAGAAATGAAAAGAAAAAATAAAAGATTGCAACTATCACGTGTAGACTTAATGTGTGGAAGAAGAAAAAAAACACATACAAACACACACACACACACACACACACACACACACACACACACACACACACACACACACACACACACACACACACACAATAAGAATAATACTCGTTCAACAAAACATACTTATAAGTAATTTCACTACAAGGAAACAAAACCGAATAATAATGAAATCAACTTACAATCTATAGCAACAAAAATAATAATAATAATAATAACAACAACAATGGCACCACCACCACCACCACCACCACCACCACCACCACCCCCTTCGCAGGTGACTCCACTCGCCCCAACAGGTGAGTGACGGAGGGCGCACCAGGGACTCCAAGCCGTCACCTTACGCATAAAAAGTCAAATACGGCTCTTTAAACTTTACGCAGCTCCTCTCTCCTCTTCTCTCTCTCTCTCTCTCTCTCTCTCTCTCTCTCTCTCTCTCTCTCTCTCTCTCTCTCTCTCTCTCTCTCTCTCTCTCTCTCTCTCTCTCTCTCTCTCTCCGCACTTGATTAAAAAGTTGAAAAGTCACGTGGTTTTAGTATTCGTAA
>JAPQNM010000008.1:1660512-1665512 GCA_029783475.1 Metacarcinus magister
GTAGTAGTAGTAGTATAGTAGTAGTAGTAGTAGTAGTAGTAGTAGTAGTAGTAGTAGTAGTAGTAGTAGTAGTAGTAGTAGTAGTAGTAGTAGTAGTAGTAGTAGTAGTAGTAGTAGTAGTAGTAGTAGTAGTAGTAGTAGTAGTAGTAGTAGTAGTAGTAGTAGTAGTAGTAGTAGTAGTAGTAGTAGTAGTAGTAGTAGTAGTAGTAGTAGTAGTAGTAGTATAGTAGTAGTAGTAGTAGTAGTAGTAGTAGTAGTAGTAGTAGTAGTAGTAGTAGTAGTAGTAGTAGTAGTAGTAGTAGTAGTAGTAGTAGTAGTAGTAGTAGTAGTAGTAGTAGTAGTAGTAGTAGTAGTAGTAGTAGTAGTAGTTAGTAGTAGTAGTAGTAGTAGTAGTAGTAGTAGTAGTAGTAGTAGTAGTAGTAGTAGTAGTAGTAGTAGTAGTAGTAGTAGTAGTAGTAGTAGTAGTAGTAGTAGTAGTAGTAGTAGTAGTAGTAGTAGTAGTAGTAGTAGTAGTAGTAGTAGTTAGTAGTAGTAGTAGTAGTAGTAGTAGTAGTAGTAGTAGTAGTAGTAGTAGTAGTAGTAGTAGTAGTAGTAGTAGTAAGTAGCATATAAAAATAAGAAAAAACTGGAAAAAAAACCGAAAAGTAAGAAATGCAAACAGAATCAAACTTATAAAATAGTTCTCTCTCTCTCTCTCTCTCTCTCTCTCTCTCTCTCTCTCTCTCTCTCTCTCTCTCTCTCTCTCTCTCTCTCTCTCTCTCTCTCCAATAAAGACTAAGTCAACGAGTGTTATGGGACAGTGGGCGTTTCGACATGGCATGACGCGAGGGCGTTTCGACACACTAGGGCGGGAGGAGGGACGTTTTAACACCAGAACGAAAGGTGGATGCAATGAACGGTGGATGTAATGAAAGGTGGATGTAATGAACGGTGGATGTAATGACAGGTGGATGTAATGACAGGTGGATGTAATGACAGGTGGATGTAATGACAGGTGGATGTAATGACAGGTGGATGTAATGACAGGTGAATGTAATGACAGGTGGATGCAATGAACGGTGGATGTAATGACAGGTGGATGTAATGACAGGTGGATGTAATGACAGGTGGATGTAATGACAGGTGGATGTAATGACAGGTGGATGTAATGACAGGTGGATGTAATGAAAGGTGGATGTAATGATAGGTGGATGTAATGACAGGTGGATGTAATGACAGGTGGATGTAATGACAGGTGAATGTAATGACAGGTGGATGTAATGACAGGTGGATGTAATGACAGGTGGATGTAATGACAGGTGGATGTAATGAACGGTGGATGTAATGACAGGTGGATGTAATGACAGGTGGATGTAATGACAGGTGGATGTAATGACAGGTGGATGTAATGAACGGTGGATGTAATGACAGGTGGATGTAATGACAGGTGAATGTAATGACAGGTGGATGTAATGACAGGTGGATGTAATGACAGGTGGATGTAATGACAGGTGGATGTAATGACAGGTGGATGTAATGACAGGTGGATGTAATGACAGGTGGATGTAATGACAGGTGGATGTAATGACAGGTGGATGTAATGACAGGTGGATGTAATGACAGGTGGATGTAATGACAGGTGAATGTAATGACAGGTGGATGTAATGACAGGTGGATGTAATGAAAGGTGGATGTAATGACAGGTGGATGTAATGACAGGTGGATGTAATGACAGGTGGATGTAATGACAGGTGGATGTAATGACAGGTGGATGTAATGACAGGTGGATGTAATGACAGGTGGATGTAATGTCAGGTGGATGTAATGACAGGTGGATGTAATGACAGGTGGATGTAATGAAACACCACCACCACCACCACCACCGTTTTGAACACTTGAGAACAGAAAAATACAGAGTCATTTCAAAGCAGTATACCACAGTAAGATAAGTATTTGAACATAAGAAATGAAAAGAGAAAATATTTTAACACAACACTACAGGAAAACAAAAAATATAAGCATGATACTACTGAAGACAACAAGAACTGGCACCACAAAGAAAAGAAAAGTAAATATTTCAACATGAGAAGGCGAGGAAGGATACAACTTAACATAAGAACGTAAGAAAGTTATTAACCCAGAATAACTTGGATGCATGATCATTATTAATACTAGACGAACAAATGAAAATAGATTAACAATTTTAACATAAGTAAGCTAGAAAGATGATATTTTAACATAACAATACAAGGAATAACAATTTTCAAGCACAATAGAGCAAAAACCATCAACAATTTTACAAAAAACCCCACAGAAACAAGACATTTCAACGCATCACCACAAGAAAGAACAATTTCCAAACACAACACAACAATACAAAACATTTCAACACAACACAAAGAAAATATGAGTATTTTTTTTCCACACGAGAGCAGCACAGCCTTGTCGTCCCAACATGGCGGCTTGGAGGACTCAGATCCATGAAGCCAAGCGTATCACCTGAGCTCAGTTTTATACGTGCGGCGTCTATGAATAATGATGGCCCGGGGCGGCTGATGCGGGGCGGCGGCGGGGCTGGTCAGGGGCGGGGGAGGGGGACGACCCGTGTGATTTAAGTCAATGGGCCAATCAAATCGTATCGGGCAGAGGTGGTGGTGGTGGTGGTGGTGGTGGTGGTGTGTGGTGGTGGTAGGGGGAAGGGGGGATGATGATACTCGTGGTGGTGGGCGATTTGTGCCTTGCAGAGTACACACACACACACACACACACACACACACACACACACACACACACACACACACACACACACACACACACACACACACACAAACACACACACACACATACAGTCACACACACACAGGGTTTCGTTGAGAGTTTAAATAAATAACTCCAGTATTTTTTCCTTTTTAGGACCTAGACTATAAAGGTTTGGTAGAGAGATCACATGAAGTACAGTATTACAGCAACCACAACAACACAGCAACACAACCACACAGCAACACAAACTATACTACGAGAAACAGATGAAAGGAAAACAAGAGCACATCGACATTTGAAAAGCAATGCTGGATGGTGATGAAACGCAAGGGAAACCAACAAACATTATAGAAACATTATAGAAACGATAGTGAAGTAGCGGTGTATTGTCAAACATTTACTTGACGAAGACAAAGAGACTTGGGTACTAATACTAATGGTTGATCCTGCCGCCACCTGCCAGGCTTACCTCTAAACATCAGTGGTGGGTTTGGCGTGCAAGTTATGAAGGAGAATTTAACTTTGCCCGTTTCTGTGTGTGTGTGTGTGTGTGTGTGTGTGTGTGTGTGTGTGTGTGTGTGTGTGTGTGTGTGTGTGTGTGTGTGTGTATTACTTTAAAATCAATCTCAAACACACACACACACACACACACACACACACACACACACACACACACACACACACACACACACACACATACACACACACAGCCACATAAATATTTACACATTACTACCTAGAACTGACGAGAGAGAGAGAGAGAGAGAGAGAGAGAGAGAGAGAGAGAGAGAGAGAGAGAGAGAGAGAGAGAGAGAGAGAGAGAGAGAGAGAGAGAGAGGAGAGACCTTTAAACAATGACAACAATAATAATAAGACACCCATTATGAAGCATTAAAACGAAGACAAAGGTGATGGAATAAAGGCGCATACTAAGGGGGTGTCACCTGTCCCTTCCTGGCGGGCGGCGGCGGACAGGTAGACTCGCCATTAATTGTGTCCAGTGACGGGCGCGGCGAGGCAGGTGTGCGGCGACTGTCACCTGTCTCATTATTACCTGCCTCTCCCTTCCTCTTCAACTAACGTAACAACCCCGCTCTCTCTCTCTCTCTCTCTCTCTCTCTCTCTCTCTCTCTCTCTCTCTCTCTCTCTCTCTCTCTCTCTCTCTCTCTCTCCACGCCCCCAACACAACCACAACAATCATAACAACCTCACCTTTCCCTCCCTCCCTCCCCTCCCTCCCTCCCTCCCTCCACTAAGGCACCTCTCCTCCCCCTCCCCCAACCCTTGAAAACCCGCTTGCTGGTGACCCGTATATTTATGTGCGTGTGTTTATGTGCGTGTGTGTTTATGTGTGTGTTTATCCCGGAGTCGTTCTTTGTGTACACGCGGGGAGGCCAATACAGATGCCAGTTTGCTGTCTGTCAAGCTGTTTATTGACGCCGCGGACTCATTTTTTTCCTTTTTTAGTTCCGGCCTCAAGGGTTTCAATCTCCCATGTCGATGTTCCTCTGAAGTGACACCTTGCAAGGGTCACAACGCCGCCTCCCCTTATCGCTCTGCTCTCCTTCCTTCCTTCCTTCCTCCCTTCCTCCCCTTGTTAAGCCCCTCGCTCTATATTCTCTTTTCATCCAGTGTTTTTCATTCACACAGATTCATTTACGTCATCCAAGTGAATCTAAGTAAAATATTAACGTTGCAATTTATCGTTTCCTTTCATTAAGTTTGTAAGGAAAATATAGAGACAATTTCACAGCCTGACTTGTGTTTCCATTTGTAATCCACGTCTATTTACATGGAATTTGTGTTGAGTTGTATATGATTTTTGTTTAACTCCATAATTAGCTGAGTGCTTGCCTTAATGTGTTTTAATGTGTTTTGTTGTGTTTCTTTTCATTGGTTGGTGTTGTGTTTAGCTGGTGGTGTGTGTGTGTGTGTGTAGACTTGTGTTTGACCTTCCCTCGTCTGTGAGTGTCTCTGTCTGTTCCTGTCTGTTCCTGATGTGTTTGTGGGTGTCAGGGGAAGGGAACACCAGGATAACGAAGGAAGTTTCTTGGCCGTCTACACATACATACGGCCGTCTACACATACATACATACATACATAGATAAAAAAACAAACAGACCGACAGACAAACACACCACCACCACCACCACCACCACCACCACCACCACTATACAACTCACGGCAGCAAGAAAATATTCATTAATAGAATAACAAAACCGAAAAACACGCAGCAATATTCATGACAAAACTGGGCGTGT
>JAPQNM010000008.1:1673012-1675512 GCA_029783475.1 Metacarcinus magister
ACTATACTACTACTACTACTACTACTACTACTACTACTACTACTACTACTACTATTACTATTACTATTACTATTACTATTACTACTACTACTACTACTACTACTACTACTACTACTACTACTACTACTATTACTATTACTATTACTATTACTATTACTACTACTACTACTACTACTACTACTACTACTACTACTACTATTACTATTACTATTACTACTACTACTACTACTACTACTACTACTACTACTACTACTACTACTACTATTACTATTACTACTACTACAATAGGTTAACAGGAGGCAAAAGATGGAGTTGCCTTACGTTCTTCCTTTCTCTTTCTCCTTCTTCTCTCTCTCTCTCTCTCTCCTTCCTTTCTCTTTCTCCTTCCTCTCTCTCTCTCTCTCTCTCTCTCTCTCTCTCTCTCTCTCTCTCTCTCTCCTTCCTTTCTCTTTCTCTCTCTCTCTCTCCTTCCTCTTTACTCTCATTGATGCGTCCCTCTCCCCTCCTCGCCTTCTGTTCTCTCCCTTTCTATCTTCCATTTCATCTTCGTCCTTGTATTCTTTCTTCCTTCCTTACTTCATTTATTCATTCATTCGTCTTTTGTTTTTTCCAGTCGGTCCAGTCTCTCTCTCTCTCTCTCTCTCTCTCTCTCTCTCTCTCTCTCTCTCTCTCTCTCTCTCTCTCTCTCTCTCTCTCTCTCTCTCTCTCTCTCTCTCTCTCTCTCTTCCTTCCCTCCATTCCATTCTTCAATAAAACTTTGATCAGCTATATTTACTTTTTTATCCTTGTTTTTCTTCGCATTTCTGTATTTTCCTTTTTGTTTCCAGTCTAATTTTCTTTGTTATCTTTTTTATCGCGTTTGTCTTGCTTGGCCTCATTCCATAACCTTGCATCATTTATTTTGTTATTTCTTTCTCTTTCTGGCTTTTAGTTTTCCCAGTCTTTCAACCCGTTTCTTGCTGGCTTTGTTCTTCCTCATTGCTCCTCTTCTCCTCTCTTCTTCCTCCTCTTGTCATTCTCTCAGTCCTGCACCTTTTTTTTTTTTTTATTAACCTCCACCTTTATCTCTCAACTTCCCCTTCCCTTCCCCTCTCTTTCCCTTCCCCTCATCTCCCCTCCCTTCGCTCTCACTCTAATCCCCACAGCACACACGGCCTTCACTTATGCTATTACTTTTTCCAATACAACGCAACAGTGTCCATCCAATCCCCAAAACTGGCACCGATTAATTTCAATACAGAATAGAAAAATAAAGTCCCCGCTCTGACTTTTCGGCCGAGGGAATGAACGCTGCGCCCGGCGACGAGACTGCAGTGACGTGTGGGGGGGAGGGTGAGGGTGGCTGTAGGGAGTGGAGGGCGTGGGGGGGCGTAGGGGGGGTAGGGGTGTGTGTGACGGCAGGGAAGCGTGTTTCTATTGGTGGGAATGTCTGGAAATGTCTGTGTAGAGGAGGCTGAGTGTTCTAATCTCTGTTGTGTGTGTGTGTGTGATAAGGGATGAGGATTTAGGTGAGAACTCATGTGTTTTTTTGTTTTGTTTTTGAGTTGCGTTGGTTTGGTGCGGTGCGATGCGTGTGCGTGTGTGTGCGTGCGTGTGTGCGTGTGTGTGTGTGTGGGTGAGTTAAGAGTGGATGTTGTTTATGTTGTTTGTGTTGGGTTGAGTGTTGTTAGTGAGTGTGTTGTTGGTGAGTGTGTGAATGAATGTCTTCTGGTGTACACAGCCTTCGATGCCTCTGCGGTACACGAGGAAGAGGAGGAACAAGAAAGGAAAAAGAAGAACAAGAAGATGAGGTTGAGGATAAACATATTGGTACTGGAAATTATACTTCATCTTTATTACTACAGACACTAATGGAGGAGAAGGAGGAGGAGGAGGAGGAGGAGGAGGAGGAGGAAAAAAAGAAAAAAGAAGAAAAGGAGAAGGCTGCCAGTACTGGAAATCATACGTCATCTTTATCACTACAGAAACTTACCGAAGTGAGGAGGAGGAGGAGAAGGAGAGGGAGAAAGAGGAAGAAAAAAGGAAGAGGAAGAGTAGTAGTAGAAGGAAGAGGAGAAAGAGGAGGAGGTGTTAGTACAGAAAATCATCTTTATCGTTACAGAAACTCAGCATTGCGTCCCGATCCTGTTCATCTATGTCATCTCTCTCTCTCTCTCTCTCTCTCTCTCTCTCTCTCTCTCTCTCTCTCTCTCTCTCTCTCTCTCTCTCTCTCTCTCTCTCTCCAGCAGTTGAGTTCTATAAATAAGGTTACATAGGGTGACGGGTCGTGGTCGTGGTCGTGCCTGCGTCATCACCAGGAAACGCGAGACACACATTGAGGTCACTAAGCTGTTGGAAGGATTATATTTCTTCTTCAATCTGATGATGAAGCTTTACAAAATCCCACTTGATTGAATAAATCCGATTTTGGGTTCCCGATTAAAAACCACTTCGGGTCTTCGGGTATTATTGTGAATGTTGAGGAGAGAGAATACTCGCTATAAGAAAAAATCACTCATAT
>JAPQNM010000008.1:1688012-1693012 GCA_029783475.1 Metacarcinus magister
AATGTTTATGGAAATCAATGTTTATTTAAATGGGGAAAAAAATAAGCAAGTGTTAAGTAAGAGTTATGAGTATTTTTTGAAGACGTGAAGCACTTTTAGAGAATATAAACATTTTAGAAAGGAGAGAAAGAAGAAAAAAAAGTAACATCCAGCTTGAGGACACTAGGCAGGCAGAGCAGGCAACCCCCGTCTGGTTATAGCCAATGGAAACGAAATTCTTAAAAGAGTGAAGGCAAGATTTTACGAATGCCAACTTTTAATTAATTCCATGTCTCTGATGATACAAAATTAGGAATATAATCAATAATGCATCCAGTGATTATTATTGACAAGGGCTTCGTGCATGTCACCTTCCCTTCACCCAGGACGAAGAGGACAGCGGACGGGCGGACACCTTCCCAGCCTGCCGCCTCACAACCCGCCACCCTCCACCCTCCACCCTCCACCCCGATTCTTTTCCTTCCCCGACAGCGCCCGAGCCTCGAGAAAAGACAACGTAAAAAGGGCTCTAAACGAAACTGTTGCAACACATTAGAGTGATACACGAGATGGGAAAAAAAGTGCAGCTGGTATACAACCATTGCCTTTTACAGAGGAAGAGGCACTTTGGGGCGTCCGCAACAGGCATTTAAACCAACACCTGATACCTAAGTGATCGGCTTTAAGAGGCGCACACACACACACATACACACATATACACACACACACACACACACACACACACACACACACACACACACACACACACACACACACACTGTAGCTTCGCCTAAGACCAGCCAGCCTTGAGCACGTTGATGAGTGAGTGACTGGAGCAGAGTCAAGCGGTGCAAGCAATGCCAGACACGGAAAGCGCTCGGGAAGGGGATCAAGAGGAGGATATAAGGGAGGAGTAAGCTGAGAAGAAGTGTGAGGTTATTTGTGAGTGTGTTTGTGCCCTAACGCAGCCCAAAGCGTCAACACTAACCCATACGTCACCGCCCGTATCCTTTGCCCTCCTCGTTACCGCCCACGCCCCCGCCGGTACACTCAGCCCTCCTCGTCACCGCCCACGTCCCGCCCGTATACCCTCTGCATGACATTCCTTCAGGGTGACGATGCAGTGTAATATTCTCACCGTGGTATCCTTACAGTGAACACGAGTTACACACGCCCTTCACGTACGCTAAGGTGGAGTCGGAAGCCCAAGAAAAAGAAGAAAAAATTTCCTAAGTTTAACAAGAGTTTCACAAGTATGGGTGACAAAGAACTTTTCTCAAGGATAGGTTATTGCACGAAGCTAAACAATTCCTTCAATGAAACTTCTAAGATCATTATGAAGAAAAAAATGTTTAGAAATACAAGTAAAGAATCAAGGTTGACAGGCGCGAGGGAGATGCAGTAGGTGACCGTGGCTACCCTTGGAAGGTGGAGGGAAGGGCAGCACCGAGCCTTGAAGGGGCATGACTCAGGGGGTGAAGGACACACATGACGCCCAAGGAGGGAAACTTGAGGCATACTTGAGGAAAAATCATAACAAAGCAGATAGGATGAAAAAGGAAGGAAAGTGGAAATCAGTGACGTGACTGAGTCTAGACATGAAGCGGGGGAGGGGGAAGAGGAGGGGATGCAAGTGTAATTCTGTTCAAGCTTCTAATGCAAGAGTTAAACACAAAAAAATCTGACTTTCTTTTACAGGTGCATTATAGAACACACTTTGCCTTCCTCTACCCCTCCACTTCGTTTGAATTAAGCCCTTTTTCAAGAGGCGAATCACTATCAAGACATCTCAAGAAGAAAATTGCCTCCACCTCTCTGGAACCACTTCTGTCTCTTTATAAATCAACGTTTGATGGTTGTTGTTTTCTTCTCCGTTTTCTTCACACACAAACAACACCAGGACTGATTCGTGTATAATGAAGTAAAATAAGAAAGGTGAAGGACGGGACGAAACAAGTGGTAAGAATTAAATGATTTAGAGGTGAAAAAGAACTCCCATTACACAGGACAAAGAGCTGTATGGATAGTGTGTGTGTGTGTGTGTGTGTGTGTGTGTGTGTGTGTGTGTGTGTGTGTGTGTGTGTGTGTGTGTGTGTGTGTGTCGTAACATGATGATCTCAGCTCTTGACTTTACTCTTTCGACTCTTGAATTAGTTGTGTAGATCTCTCTCTCTCTCTCTCTCTCTCTCTCTCTCTCTCTCTCTCTCTCTCTCTCTCTCTCTCTCTCTCTCTCTCTCTCTCTCTCTCTCTACTTTTACCATTACGTGTACTTATTTAATTAAACATGAGAACGACCTTATTACAAACACACACACTGACACACACACACACACACACACACACACACACACACACACACACACACACCACACACCCTCATCCCACCCACACACCCTCAAACCCTTCCCTCCCGCCCCACACACCCCTTCACCCCAACCCCACCCCATCCCCACCCACACACACACACACCTTCACACTCTCCCCCCTCCACCTCACCCCCCCCCCACCCACACTATCTTCCTGGCTTAATAAACTTCACCAGGACGCAGAATGGACGCCACCCAAGAGAGGTTAACAGATATGCAAATGTCGAACCAATATTTAGCTTCGGAATGTTTGTATTTGCAGTAAGCCTTTGTTATCGCCATTTTCATTTTCAATATAATTTTTTTATTTTCTCTTTTATTCTGTATGCAAGTTGGAGTGCATGAGAGAGAGAGAGAGAGAGAGAGAGAGAGAGAGAGAGAGAGAGAGAGAGAGAGAGAGAGAGAGAGAGAGAGAGAGAGAGAGAGAGAGAGAGAGAGAGATGGGTGTGTGTGGGGTGTGGTGGGGGGGGGGCTTAATCGCGTTGCTACATCGTCTGTGTGGCGCCTGTGTGTGTGTGTGTGTGTGTGTGTGTGTGTGTGTGTGTGTGTGTGTGTGTGTGTGTGTGTGTGTATGCAAGGTGTACGTACATGTACATTTACTCTTAAGCATCATGAGGCAATATTTAGAGGAGTCGAAGAGTGGTGAAGGAAAAGAGGAGTAGCTGCACCCTGCCTCACCTTCATCCTGCCTCACCCTGCCTCACCCTCACCCTGCCTCACCTTCACCCTGCCTCACCTTCACCCTGCCTCACCCTCACCCTACCTTCACCCTGCCTCACCCTCACCCTATCTCACCCTTCTTTAACTTCACTATCTTTCTCCCACCTTCCCTCACCCTCTTCCATTTATTTACCTTGCCCTTTTCCTACCTTCCATAAACCTTATTCATCACCCTCCCTCACACCCTTCGTTTTAATGGTCAGGGCAGTAAGGGCACCACCAAGACGACGACGACGACGACGACGAAGAAGAAGAAGAAGAAGAAGAAGAAGAAGAAGAAGAAGAGAAGAAGAAGAAGAAGAAGAAGAGAAGAAGAAGAAGAAGAAGAAGAAGAAAAAATTATAAGAAAGAAAACCCTTACTCCTCTATGTAATTCAAAGTATCACCTTGAAAGCGTAACACACCGCGAGGCACTTGGACTAGAGGGAGTGACGGAAGGCTAGCGAGGACGATGCAAGAGTGACGGGTCTAGAGAGTGCATTGGAGGTAAGTGTAGGAAGACGAGGACCTAGCGAGGATGCAGGGACGAGGGCATGATGGACGGGAGGGGAGGGGGGGGAGGACGAGGCAGAAGGTAGGAGAACAAGGGTGAGGTGAAGGCAGGGGAATGGAAACAATAACAAGGGGAGAGCAGCAGGACGAGGCAGGACGATGCACCACCACCCTGCTACACATCATCACGTCTTTAACACCCTCGCCCAGCATAAAGGGTGAGTGTCAAGCGTGAGCACGGGGCACCTTGAGGTCTTGGTGGAAATGGTTCTCCTGTCTACCTTCAGCGACAATCAGACGAGCCATTAGTCAGGCGGCGGGGACCAAAACCTTTTACGTCTGGTGGCTCAGCTCCCTCCAACCCACTGTTTCCTGACACGCTTCTGGCCGCGACGCTCTGCTATCAAGATGGTATGGTAATGGAGGAGGCTTGAAGTGCTCCTCGTAGGGACGCAGGTTATCTCGAAGGGTTATTCCGCTTCTTGTCCTCCAGGTTGTTACGTATATAGTCCTCGAAGGGCGTCACGGCAGTCTACAACGTTGACTTCCAAGGTAAGTGAAGGGTAACTGGAGGCTGGAGGTGGTTTTCCAGGGAGGGTGAAGGAGGTAGACATTTAATGCATCAGTTCCTCTTCTTCTTCCTTTTAGAATTTAAAATTTAAAACAAATAAAAATACGTCACTGGAACCTAATTATAAGAAGGCAAATTTTGAGAACTTAAAAAAAAATCTAAGTTGATCAACTGAAATCAGTTGTTTGATGATATTTGTATTGATGAAATGCACAAGAACCTCACAACTTAACTTTAATTAATTGATCATAACTAAAAACATTCCACACAAACCGTAAATAATCAATAAATGTATACTGTTAAGGATGACTAGTTCTTACAAAAAAATAAAATCGTCTGATCTGCTTAACGTCAGTTTTAATTACATTATTTGCAAAGATCCTTAGAGATAAGATGGTGACATTCCTCGAAACACACAAGTTAATTAGAAAAAACTAACACGGATTTCCAAGTCCTCGTTTTCTACGAGGTGATCTTCTCTTCCAACCATTTCTTGTCGGTAAGTTGTCGGGGGAGAGGTTCGTGGAGAGAAGCTTTGCTCTATTCTGTTCTGTTCTCCCAGATACTCTCGTTATAGACCAACATGTGTGGTGGTATCTGTTCTTGGTATGTAATCCTATGTAATCCTGCCCTAGGTATGGGAGCCTGTAGGCTTGGCTTGGCCTGGCCCGCCGAGGGTGATCAAGGAACCTTTCATCGCAGAGCAAACTTTGTCAATCTCGACCAAGTAAATAGATTTGTCCCCATTTATCTCTTCTCCGTTTTCCTTGTCATTATTTCGCTCAGTGTTCCGCCCACCCTCTGTCTGTCTGTGTGTGTCTGTGTGTGTGTCTGTCTGTCTGTCTGTCTGTGTGTCTGTCAGTCTGTCAGTC
>JAPQNM010000008.1:1710512-1743012 GCA_029783475.1 Metacarcinus magister
TATTACAATGATGTGACGGAAGGAAGAAAAATCATAACAAAACACACATTAGAGTCAGCCAGCGTGGTTGGTCTCCTTCCCGCGGGACAGCTGGAAATATTAATGCATGCAGCTGCTCCCGCCGACGCCAACACTCACCTCAACACCTCGAGGCTATGCAGCGGCGACACCTTTCCCGCCGCGAGTCACTTAATTAATACCTAGAATTCTCGCCTCGCAGGTCCTCCAGGGGGAAGGCAAGGGGAAGGAAGTGAGGGGAAGGAAGTGAGGGGAAGGGATGAGAAGTGATATGAGAGAGAGAGAGAGAGAGAGAGAGAGAGAGAGAGAGAGAGAGAGAGAGAGAGAGAGAGAGAGAGAGAGAGAGAGAGAGAGAGAGAGTATACATCCCTCCACTCCACATCACATCTCCTGCCCCTCACCTCCCCCCCCCCAATACCTCCCCTCGTGTCGTACATCCCTACCTTATTAACTCTCGTTTCCCATCTTTTATTCCATTAACCACGGCGACCCCCTTCTCCTCCTCCTCCTTCTCCTCCTCCTCCTCCTTGCTGCCCCATATACACCGAAAAGGAAATGTTAACACCATGGCATATTAACCAAACACCGTATTTTCATATCTTCCTTCCTTGCTTCCTTCCTTCCTTCCTTGCTTCCTTCCTTCCTTCCTTCCTTCCTTCCTGAATGTTTGTCATTGCTAAGGATGTGAAAAAAATCGGATACTTAAGCAAAGGCCAACGATGCCAATCTGGTGGCAACGATGTGTGTGTGTGTGTGTGTGTGTGTGTGTGTGTGTGTGTGTGTGTGTGTGTGTGTGTGTGTGTGTGTGTGTGTGTGTGTGTTCCAGGACTATAATGGAGTAGGAAGTGGAATTATCAACGAAGGATGTGCGGTGCCGAGGGAGGAGGAGGAGGAGGAGGAGGAGGAGGAGGAGGAGGAGGAGGAGGAGGAGGAGGAGGAGAAGGAGGAGGATGCATGGAGGAAGGAAGGGAATGAGTGAGAGAGAGAATGAGAGCATATGAGTGGGAGGGAAGGAAACGTGAAAGTAAAAGAGAGAGAGAGAGGGAAGCAGGGAGGAAAAGAGGAAAAGAAGGAAGAACGGAAGGAGGGTTAAACGTTGAAAAGAATAGAGAGGAGTGAAGGGATAGAAACAGAGAGAGAGGAAGAGGAGGATAAACAATGGAGGGAAGAGAGGAGGGAGAGGAGTAGTAGGAGAGAAACAGAAAGAGGAGGAAGAAGAGAAAAGAAAGAGAGGAGGAATATAGATAGAAGGAGAGGAGTAGGAGAGTAACAGAGAAGAAGGGAGAAGAGGAGGAAAAAAAGGAAGGAAGGAAGAGGAATAGAAAGGAGAGTTATAGATAAGAGGAGGAAAGAAAGAGAGGAAAGAGGGAGAGAAAGAGGGGAAAGAGGGAGAGAAAGAGGAAGGAAGAAAGGTCAATCGCCACTAGAATTAATCCTCAATTTGTCTTCCAACGTCCTGCTGGAATATTTTTTTCACTTAATTACTTTCACTATTTATGAATCACTATAAATCCTCAGCTGGAATTACCTTTACAGCTAACACATAAAACCACAACACCACCACCACACAGCTAATAGTATGTTACCTGTTACCTGTTACCTGTTGCCTCAGTGCTCACCTGTCCCTTTGGTTACCTGAGGCTGTGGTAGATAATTAGGAACCCTTCACACCTGCACACACACACACACACACACACACACACACACACACACACACACACACACACACACACACACCTGGGTTATGACAGTTCACCTTCCTCAGTTGCAGGTGTGGCGGTATAGAAGGTTCTGTGGTAGTGTTGGTTGTGTGTATGTGCAGAACTCAAGTGTTTTTTAAGGTATACCACGCAGGGTGTTACTTGGACTAATTATCACGCTGTTGGGCGGTAGGTTAAATAAGTTTAGGTTAGGTTAGGTTAGGTTAGTAGGATAAAAGTGAGGATTGGTCAGGTTAGGTTTGGTTTGCTTAGAGTTAAGTTAGGTTACTTTAGTAGGATTAAGTTAGTTTTGGTTAGGTCAGGTAAGGTAGGTTGGGTTAGGTTAGGTTAGGACAGGAGCCACCATTCCGCTGGACCTTCTGTACCCTCACATCGGTCTGTATATAACTGTATCCGTGGATCCTTAAGTCAAGTACAGCGTCTCATACACAACATACAAAACCCTACTCAAGGTACAGCTCCATAAGCATACACTAAATCCCCTACAAGTTGCAGCTTCAAGACACAACCTAATAAATCCCTGCTAATCCTCGTATACATTATAGATCTACTAGTATACAATAAGTAGATAAATAGGTAATGCGTTCCTTCACCCACACAGCAAAAAATAAAACACTCACAGTATACAAAAAAATAAGTTAAATCAGGGGAGTGAATATGAAGAAATGAAAGAAAGAATAAAAATGATGATTAAATAGTATGTTTTCCCTTCCTGCGTCTTAAACACTTGTATGGTAAAGGAAGGAGGATCAGATCACTCAACACATTATTACCCCAAGACGAGTAAGCACCGAGCGGGATTGGAACACTTGCTGGTTAGTTTGCTATTCAAAGACTTTATCACTGGGCCTTTATTTGCCTTCTTTCTTGTGTCTTTCTTGAAGTTTATAGTTAACTGTTTTTTTTCCCAGTTACTCATTATTAGTTTTTACTTATCTGTTGAAAGTAAAGCTTCATACATCTAATACACATGTGGAAAGTTGAGTTGTATTCCCAGCACGGAGGTTGTATTAAGGTTCTGTATGTGTGGATGTGCGTGCAGTAGTAGTACACGCACACAAACACACACACACAAACACACACACCCACACCCACACACACACACACACCTACACCCACACACACACACACACACCATGCCCTCCAAACACGGGACATACAGCATTACAAACATCCAAATATATATTCTTCCGTGTACTCATGTTCCTTGTGTACTTATCCATCTTAATCCACTACGCTGCAGACACTCCACATAAACGTAATTTCCATACCAGTTCTTCCTTCTTAAATAAAACACGCAGGCACAGGAGAAGGGATACGCACGCATGATTCCCGCTACCTTGACGGAACAGCAGGATCAGTGACCTCAGCAGAGACGGGAGGCGACCAGCACAGGCCCTTGTGTACCCCTCTTCATCCGACCCTCCATGGTGTGTGTGTGTAGGTTTGTGCTGAATGTGGCGTGTGTTTGATTCAGTTTTACTCAGGTGACGCCCCTCGTGACACCTTCATCCCGCAGCAGAAGGGAGACAGGGAGGGAGAGGGAGGGAAAGGGAAGGAGGGAAGGGTAGGGTGGAGAGGGTCAGGGGGATGAGTCGACGTAGACAAAAGTGGACGTTAGGGTCAACAGACGGTCGTGATGGATGGCGCCTACCAGATTGTTGCCTCCTCACGCCTCCCTCCTTGCCGCTCCCTGCCACTCCCCCGTCACTGCTTCCTGCTGCACCCTTGTCACTCCTTACTGCTGCATCCTTGTTCTTCTTCCCTACCGCACCGCTTTCACTCCTCTCTGCCGTGCCCCTGTCCTTCCTCCCTGCCATTTTTCCCTATCGCACCCCTGCCACTCCCCAGTTCCTCCTCCCCTGCCCGGCCCCCCTGCCACTACTCCCACGAACTAACAAACACCAGCAAAAGTCAGTCTCAACTCTGCCTTTCTTCCCATTTCTTTTCTTTCTCTTTTTCATCCCACTTTTCTCCCTCGCATATAAAGCATTTCACCCACTTCTTGTCATCCATTTTTTTTTCCATTTTTTTTTCTCTCTCTCTTCAACAGTGAAAATCTGCCACGTCTGTTAAACTTTTTAACTATTTTACTTTGTCTTCTTTCCTTAACGTCTTTTTCTCTTTTTTTTTTTTCTTCTTCTATTTTCTATCTCCTCCTCCTTCGTGTGTTGTCGTGTTGTCGTTCAGGACTGACCCGCTACTCTGTTCGTCGCCTCAATGTTTGTCGCGCACGAAGAAAAAGTAAAGAGTAAAAGTACACGCGGCGGCAAAGAATGTCTCACAGTTCTCCTCTGTCTTCGCGTTCATTAAGTGGTCCTGGTGGTGCTTCCCGCCTCGTCAGCCTCACTCAAGTCGCTTCCTGGGGCGTAATCGAGTTTATTACACCAGTTTGAGGACATTTAAATGCTGCATATTTTGTATTATTTAACGTCAAGGCGAAGAAACCTGGATATAAATCAAATGGTAGAAGGTTAAGAAGCAAGCAGTCATAAGGATTTTTTCTTCTTTTCTTTTAAGTCACCGCGTCATTAGGTGGGTGAGGGCGTCCCTGAGGCCAAATGAGCTATAAATATGCCTCGCCGCCCTCCATCCCAGCCATAATGCATGCGACAAGGGCCTCTCCGTCCCCGCCCACCCCCACCCCCAACCCCGCCTCACTCCATCCTCCCTAAAATATTTTCTTTCAATCATCGGAGTCAAACTACTTTGCAAATATGTCCACACACGAAAATACCTACATGATATACTGTCATGTGTACGTAATTTCATGGCGAGGAGAAGAGGCGCCTTAGACTGCCTGTGAGCCTTGCAAAGAGATCAAAGGAGGTAAGACTCTTTCTATGACGCTGTGGGGGTGGGCGGGGAGGGGGGGAGGAGGGTAGGTTAGAGCTCCTTCCCGCCCCCGACACTGGCGATCAATCTTGTGCTGTCAACACCACCGCTTGCCTGCCCCGGAGCTGCCCTCAGGACCGCCCTCAGACTAGCATGCATGGCTGATGGCACGCTGGAGGCTCGGCACCAGGGAGGCAAAGGATATTACACTCACCTTTGCATCTCTGGACCTTGGCTGCCCGACGGACGGCAAGGCGCACCACGCATGATAATAATAATAACAGTATAATAATAATAATAATAATAATAAAATGAGAGAATCACGCGTGGAAAGTGTGACAGAACAACGAGGTATCCGGTTTGTCTGTACAACACTACACGTGGGCAGCAACAGTGTGTGTCAGGATAACTGTGATGGACGAGCTGCTGGCGGGCTGAAGGCGGCGTCAGCGTGCACGTAGGAAACATTAACGAACAACACGAGAGGTAATACATACAAACACTTTCACCTATTCTTCTTTAATTTCCTTCATCAACACAAAACACTTACTACTGTGTATGATCGTGTACTCCTGTCACCACCACCTGCACGAACCACCACTGCTCGTCGTCACCACCACCACCACCACCACCATTGCTATACCACCACCCCGTCACACCTGCCTTCCTCACCACACTACCGCACCACACCCACACCGCATAACAACACCATAGGCATTACCACCACCAATATTAACACTAATTCTACATCTAAGAATAGTTTATACATTTCCCTTTCCACACACTACCTCCATCCATTTTTCGCACATTATGAAAACACACATTATAATTGGATACAAAGCTAATTAGCGACACAAGTTAATCACACACACACACTATATGTAATTTGTGCACCAATCAAACCGATAATTCACACTTTTCTTTTTTTAACATTTTAATTTTTTATCTGAGTTCCATCGCCTGTTTGTTTAGTACCAACACACTGCCTTCCCCTCGCCTCGTACTCCCACCACCGCCTTCCCTTGCTACTCCTGCCCTCGAGGTGACGATCTGTACTTCATCTTCGTATTCAGTCTGTCTTCCTACCTTAACATCTTACCATGCTATACTGCCCTTCGTTCTTCCTCTAGACTGCCTACACCACCACCATCTTAATCACCACCATCACAACCACCAACACAACCACTATCACAACCACCACACAATAGCTACTCTCCTTTCCCTATTCTGTTGCACATCTTTGTCTTTTCCTTCTTCTTCTTCCTTACTTTTCTCTCCTTGTAACTTCGACATTCTCAAAGACATTACATCGTCACCGGCGAAAGTTCAGTGATATATTTTTGTGCAGAGAAGCTTTACGTTTTCTTTTTTTTTTTTTGGTCTCTCTGGGATGTAATATGCTAAAGGTCTTTTCGTGTACGGTTTTTAAGGGACAGAAAAAAGCAACGAAAAAACAATGGCAACGCTCTGAAGAGAAAATTACTACCATAAAGTTTAACAGACACGTTAATAAATATCTACAGCACACACACACACACATACACACCCACACCCACACACACACACACACACACACACACACCACACACCCACACACACACACACACACACCCACCACACCCACACACACACACACACACACAGGAGTAAGAGGAGAACAAATCCGACACTTGATTGAATCTGAGCGGCTCCTTATCAGAATGGCCACTTTGGAGTCCTTACCCTGATTACAGAGCCTCCCTCCCTTCCTCCCTTCCTTTCCGAGCGCCGCCCCGCCCATCGCCCCGCCTTGCCCCGCCCCGCCCTGGCAAGATAAGCAAATGGAGGGGCAGCGTCAGGCTATCAATGCGACCTATCAATCCACGGTGAATGAGGAAGGAAGGCGACGCGACGCGACGCTCACTCACTATTCTAATTCACTCTCAGGCGATTAAGATTTAGAGAGAGAGAGAGAGAGGGAGTAAAAAAAAAAAAAAGAGAGAGAGAGAGAGAGAGAGAGAGAGAGAGAGAGAGAGAGAGAGAGAGAGAGAGAGAGAGAGAGAGAGAGAGAGAGAGAGAGAGAGAGAGAGAGAGAGAGAGAGAGAGAGGGGGGGAGAAAAAAAAGGAACAGAAGGGCGTACGATTATAATATTTGTGTGTCTTCAATCTTAAGATCATAAAGGGTAGACTCGCAATTATTACTATTATTGTTGTTATTGTACAGTTTTCTTTTATTACTGTAGTCTTTAGGCAACTTGTGAGGATCTATAGTGAAGGTTATACTACTCAATAAGCGAACCTCATCCCCTCTCTCGTCCCCTTGAGCGTGGCGGGGCAGCGGGGTGTGAGTGACGGCCACGTGAGGGCGATCAGCGGCGGGCACAGTGCAGGCCCTGAGGGATTACAGCCTCGTGCACCAGCGGCCCCGGAGAGATTACAGCTTCCTGCATCAGCGATTACCGGGAGGCTAGAGGCGGAGGTGAGGTGAGGTGAGGTGCGTCCTGATGGCTATGGACTGATGCTGGGAGGAAAGGGAGGTGTGTAGGGTGTGTTGGAAGGGAGGGTTGTGTCTAGGTGCTGGGATGGGTGTGAGGAGTGTGTGGGGTGGTGGGTGTGGGCATATGGGATGTATGGGTGGTAGTGGGTCCGTGAAGTGTTATTTCTTATACGACTTTCTGTACGTGAATTACATGACTTGTTGAGAGGCGCTACAAGGGCGGGTAGAGAGGATCGACCACCGGCCTTCAGTGCCTCAAACTCACAACTCCTAGACAACTTTTCCCTTATCTCAAACTCAATCAATCTTATCCTCTACAGTGAATATAATTTTTAAACATGTTCTTCACTATTATAAGAGTCCTTTTAGCTCGATAGATCAGCTTCCATTAACTTTGGTGTTCTGTAATAACTCCCAGAATTCTTCCTATCCTCCTTCATGCTGGTTCTGTACAAGTGTGAGTTACGTCTAGCCTGTGTGTGGAGGAATTAGATGTGTCTACTAACGCAACACTTCTAGATAGGGTGGAGTCAAAGATCATTTGTCTCATCAACTTTCTTATCTAAATAGTCCTTCTTTAATCTCTAAAATCCGTCAGTGTTGCTTCTCTTCCTATCTTTTACCGCTATTTTTATGGTTATTGCTCGGGTGGATTTCTAAACGCCTCTCCCTTCCCTCCGCCCAACCACACCAGACCGTCACTCACTCTTCACTCCTGTGTCCATCTCACTAATGCAAAAGTTACCGAGTGTCTTAGCTATGTCATACTTCCTGCTCCTGTCTCCCTACGCCTTGGATATCTTGGAGTGAGGGTTATTAAGACACATTGAGTAACTATATACTTTTAAAAATTTAACTTCTATCTTCTTGCATTAGTATTCTTATCTATATTATGATTTCACTACTCTTTTTTCCCATTCTTTTTATAAATTTAATCTTTATCAATTGACCTATCTCTTCTTCTTTTTTCTTTCTTTTCTAAATGTTATCTGTAATCCTTTGCTTTGCTCGTGTTCTCTGCATGCATAAAAAGGAGCAGATGTTGCCTTGCGCCCATGTTCTGTTTGACTGACTGGCTTGGTGAGCATAGAGTCACCATCTGCCGTCTGGCGCTAAGCTTAAGGTGGACGTGTGCTGCCTCGTAGTGCTGTTCAATGTACCTTATTTTTACAAGTCTAACACACACCCTTGGACTGCCACGTGACGATGAAGGAGTGACCTGTTGACATGCGTGGTGGTATAAGAGGTGATGGCAAAGATGTACGGGACTCGAACTGGGATGTGTGTGTGTGTGTGTGTAAAAAAGATGAAATATGTAGTGGCAGTATTAGTAGTAGTGGTGGTGGTGGCAGTAAAAATATAATTGGTAATGGTGGTAGTGATGGTGGCGATGCGCTGCTACATTATGAAGCACAACACACAACACAAGACACACCCTGTACTGGCCTGTCATACTCAATGCTTCCCTTGACGCGATAAACAATACAGGTCGATCACACGTACACCTGTATGCTCAGGGGTCTCAGTGTGATGGGGAGTGTTGGTGAGTGTCTACCTGGTCTGTGGTGGTGAGGTGGTGTAGTGGTGAGGTGGTGAGGTGGTGAGGTGATGCCGGACCGGATCAGCTAAAACCATGGAGAGTATTGAAACACCTCACAATTACCTATCACTATCATCACCATCACCACCATCACCACACCACTACTTCCAGCATAGCCCCACCACCATCACCGTCATCCTCACCACCATTATCATCTCTTTTGTTTCCAAGGATTAGGAGGGAGGGAGGGAGGGAGGGAGGGAGGGAGGGAGGGAGGGAGGGAGGGAGGGAGGGAGGGAGGGAGGGAGGGAGGGAGGGAGGGAGGGAGGGAGGGAGGGAGGGAGGGAGGGAGGGAGGGAGGGAGGGAAGAGATGAGGCTGCAAGGTAAAACTATTAAGTGTTTTTCAGCTTTACTTATATTTTATTATAATAACAAAACTATATTCTATGTACGATAAATGTAAGTAGCACACTTCAATACTCATGAAATGTAAGTAAGATTAAGTAATGTAATGTAATGTAATGTAATGTAATGGAGGTGATCAATGTAATTAGTTTTGGAACCTAAATCATTAAAATACCACGTCAAAACCATAGAAATAAAAGAAAAAATACAAAGATAAAATATACCACCACCACTACCACCACCACCACCACCACCACCACCACCACCACCACGCCTCCTCCATCTTCTTAATCTCAGCACGTAGCCAAAACACATCTTCCCTCCCTCCCCTCCATAGGCAGCCAGGCAATGACGTATTAGCAACATAAGTTATCGTTAATTAAATCCCATTGTCTCCTTCCCTCAGCATCGCCTCCATAGCTCACGCAGGATGCCACTGACTCCCTTTACCCTCCCTCCTTCCCTCCCTCCCTCCGTCCCTTCCTCCCTCCGCAGGCGACGTTGAGCTGAGTCCCTTCCCAGCGGGCAACACCACCTGGTCCCTACCGTGTGGCCTCTTTGATTCATGAGTTGGTCTTGTTCATTAATAACCTCGGGGATGGTGTGTTTTTCTGTATTTCTGATATTGTTATTATATAAGTGCAGTAAGACAGGACAGTAACGATGATGAACAGAATCCTTAATGACTCGGCACTAAATACTATTGCGTTTTCTTCACCTCCCTTCGCCTTCCATTCGCCGCTTCCACCCCGACCCCAACAAGCAAACCCCGCGGCTGCCACTCACCGGCTGGGCGTGGAGGGGTAAGCGGGCGTCCCGGGGGCTGGAGGCTCTCTCAGATAAGACTAAAGAGGATTGTAAATGTTGTACAAGCTACTGCAAGACATAACCCCTTTATCTCATTTCTACTACTACTGCTACTACTACTACTACTACTACTACTACTTTTACTACTACTACTACTACTACTACTACTACTACTACTACTACTACCACTACCACTACCACTACCACTACTACTACTACTACAAACATTACAATGACTGACATTTATCGTCATTATTATTATTATCATTATTACTTTTATTATATTGATATCCTTGCTATTGTAACAGTGTTCCTGCATGAAGCATGACCTGTCCGTCGCTGCAAGCCGCCACCTGCTGTAGGTATTGCCTGATGCCTTTACCATGTCGCCTCACCGGCCGTCACATTGGCTTTCTGTCGCTGCTTCCTTCACCGCTCGTAGCAATGCATACGCCATCAAACGTTTATTCACTGTCACTGTTTGTTTGTATGTCCCTAACCTAACATTCTCTTCAATACATGTTGTACTCTTTGAATGTGAATGTTATCAAGTTGGTGTTTGTTTCATCAACATGTAACTGTCAACTCGTATGAACGTGGTGTTGCAAGGGGCGTCGCTGCTGGCCTGACTGTACTGGAGGTGCTGCATCATTACGGGTTAAGGAACACGCTATTGTCTTAGTATTCTTGTTACTAGTTTTAGTCAAGCTCATCCCTTAGATACCGAATAAGATTTGTTGAAAACTTTACTCGGCCGGCTGTTCCGTGCCAGTCTGAAGGTGGAGGCAAGGCAGCAAGCAAAGTTCAGACTGACTGACAGAAGGCAACGAGCAAACACTCCACTCCCCCATCGCCCAGTCAACGGCCGCACACATGGTGAGAACAAAGGAAGTTTTAATGTTTTCTTCCACTAATGCAAAATGGTTGGTTACTTTGTGATAATCAATATAACTAATGATTGGAAGGTATATTTCCTTTCCTGCACATTATAAGTCCTGATCCAAGAAAATATTCAGAACTCTCTCTCTCTCTCTCTCTCTCTCTCTCTCTCTCTCTCTCTCTCTCTCTCTCTCTCTCTCTCTCTCTCTCTCTCTCTCTCTCTCTCTCTCTGACATCTTGCACTACACAACCACCCTCGTGCCTCCGCCCCGCCCCCCTCACCACCACGCCGCCGCCTAAATATGTTCATCGATGGCAGGAAATTGATGACTTAAGCTGTGGACACGCCGCCTCGTGCTGCAGGAACACACGTGAGGAATCTGGAGGAGCCTCCTTGGCTTTCTTTAACCACGTGTATTTATTGATATGATTTTTTTTTTATCATGGAAAGAATCAAGAATATATCGATTAAATGAAAAACACCATTATAGCTTGAGCATTACAATGATAAAAAAAAAAACTCATTTAACTAAAAGCTCAACGATAATGTAAAAGAGAGAACTAAGAAATTACATTATAGTTAGGATATACAGATGTCTTGCTTGCACGATGAATTCCACACCAAGTAATGATGCGGTTAATTATTTGACAAATTTCCCCCCTTCTTCCACATCATTGTTTGGGAGTCAACAGTTAGTCAGCTGCAGTAACAACATAACGAAGCAATGAAGTAACTACACACACCTTGTTATCTTTCCTTTCCCTCCTCCTCTCTTTAATCCTGCAGTCACCCCCACAGCAGGCAGGCGTCCAGCTAAGCATCACACACACCAAACAGTCGTGTGTCTCTGTGTGCTGCACTAAGACACACCAACAGATACAATCAGCCACAACCAAACACAGGAACACACCGAGAGGCACAATGTTCCTCCTTTGTCAGAGATGAAAAATACTGAACATGACGTCTTTACCACAAGCAGTATCTTCGAAGGATAAAAAAGTACAAGTCACTCGCACTGTACAACGTTAACAAGTACTGTCTTCCATGTAGGCTGGCGTGGGCGGGGTTGTCTGAACACAGGCTGGGGAGAGACAACACCGGGGTCGTACAAGCAGCAAGAAAGACTCAGCACAGTGTCGTTTTCATCAGCTAGAATGCTGCGACGACAAGAATGTGAAGTGTTTGAACGTCAAGACACCACTGAGTCAGACTAACGATAGTTGCCTCAAAGGGACTCAAGGCTCATGACCTTCAATAGCCGAGGACAACAAGGACTTCATGCACGTGTGACTCCCTTGCTAGATCCATCATTGAGGAGAGTAAAGGAAGCCCACAATACGCATAGCAAGGAGGCTGATTGGGCGTACTTGAGGTGGTGTTTGTGTGGCCTGCACCGAGGGTCTGCACGTGAAGGCATTGAAAGGCATCTTGGAGGTGACGTGTACTGATCATGATGGCTCGCGTTGCAGGTAATGAATGTGCAGCAACATGGTGTGGTGTTGTGAGTGATTCATAATGTTGGTAATGCCCCGTGTCACTCTCAACGCACGCACCGTAACACTAAGTAATGGAGTGTACGGTTGATTGTAAGACCAGCTTTTCCTGATGCTTCGTTTTCCTATTAATGTTTTGTAAATCACTCTACTCGATGAATATATGGGTACACACAGACAGACAGACATACATACAGACAAACACAAAGCCACACACACACACACACACACACACACACACACACACACACACACACACACGCATGATGAACTGTGGTAAAAAAAAAAAAGATAGATTTTACACATTCAATGATATGCAACAAAAAAACAAAGTCTTCCAGAATCTACTTATTCGTTCAGGCGAAAGAAAAAATGAAGGAAATAAAATAATATAAAAAAGCATGAATAATTATTTCATACTTCTAGTCTGAAAAGAGAACTAACTTTTGAAACTTTTTATACAAACTTTCTGGATCGTGTCATTAGTATTCAAAGTTCTACTGCTCGAATTATTATCATTACTAGTCTCTCTCTCTCTCTCTCTCTCTCTCTCTCTCTCTCTCTCTCTCTCTCTCTCTCTCTCTCTCTCTCTCTCTCTCTCTCTCTCTCTGAAAGGACGAATGATATCATACTGTTACTGTTCCTGCTGCTGATAATGATGACTATGACGGCGATGTTACTGTATTGCGTCTCGTGGGAGGTCTTCAAGTTTCACTCAACACACTCGCTTTGCTTGCAGTAATTTTTTGTATTTACTGACTAACAATTAATGTAATAATTATACGGCATGGAACGTGCATCCCAAGGACAAACTTAAGGAAGTAACACTAAGGCAACATGAACTTGTCTTGTTATGTTCACTCACACACACCCACACGCACACACACGACCAGCACAAACATCGACGCATAACATCTTCCCTCCCAAACTCTCTTCCAAAAGCCACATGGAGGCAGGATCTGGTATGCAAAGTGGCGCACATTAACACCATAATATTCACTTCTCCATCACTTTCTTTCCTTAAAAACTTTTCTTCCAACGTCTTTAAGAATCCCACAAGAGCGAGCAATTCAGCCTCACTTCAGACCATTCACCTCTCTCTCTCTCTCTCTCTCTCTCTCTCTCTCTCTCTCTCTCTCTCTCTCTCTCTCTCTCTCTCTCTCTCTCTCTCTCTCTCTCTCTCACACACTCACACACACACACACACACACACACACACACACACACACACACACACACACACACACACACACACAATGCCCCAACCTTCCCTTCCTTCCTGACTCCCACACCTCATTTCACAGTGGTTGGGTTTATGCTTCATCTTCGCCAGACTGGACCGAGACATGGACTGGGGACAACACACTCAGCGGCCTCACCTTTCTGACTCCGCCGCTCCATCTCCTGCTACTCCTACTCCTACTCCTTCCACGCCATCACTCCATCCCCTGCTACTCCTACTCCTTCCACTCCGCCACTCCGCCCTTCCTAACACACTTCCTCTAAGGCCGTGACACCCTTCCCCCTGCCGCCTCCACATCCGCCTCCTGCGTTGGTGTTGCATCCACAAAGCCTTTACGTTTCTGTTCATAGAGTTGGTTCTTGTCTCACTGGTTCACTAAAAAAGGTACTTATGTTTGTTTTGTCTGTTTATTTAAGACATTCTACCCTGGATGACTGACCCAAATAAGTGGAAAATATTTGTATTTATTTGTTTTCATTACCTCCACTAACGAATTTGAAGGGAAAGTTTAGTTGTTCACTTTTATTTATCGGTATGTAAGCAACTTCCTGACACAACCTCATGACACTTGATCAACCTAACACCCTACACTAAATCTCCACTTCATTAAATTTTGAAAGGTGAAGGTCAAAGGTAAAGGTCAAAGGGGAAGGTCAGGAAAAATTTTAAGTTGCCATTAGTATTCCTATTGGACGTTATCTTGGACGCCACCTTCACCGCGCCCAACACGCCCCACAACCTCACAACAGTTAACCAGCGTGACCTCAACCCAAAGTATCCACTCCATAATTCTTTAAACGTCAAGGTCAAAGGTCAATGTCAGGAAAATTCACAAATATTGGCGGCAGCGGTGGAGGTAAATTTACTAGTACTCGACCAAGTGCCCTTCTAGTTTGGAATGGAGTTCGTTCTCTCTCTCTCTCTCTCTCTCTGTCTCTCTCTCTCTCTCTGTCTCTCTCTCTCTCTCTCTCTCTCTCTCTCTCTCTCTCTCTCTCTCTCTCTCTCTCTCTCTCTCTCTCTCTCTCTATCTCTCTCTCTCTCTATCTATCTATCGTCTTTACCTAACAAAATCCTCCCTTATATAATTGCATTCCTCGAGACACTCTAATGTGCGCCTCGTCAGGTGAGTAACGCACCTGAACACACACTACTTCATCACCTGCGTAGGTTCACCTGTTCACACAATCACCTGTATATATCCATCTGTTACCCATCCACTATCACCTCCTAATCATGTGCTCCACGGTGCTCCCTTCCCTCCCGCCCACTCGCTCCTTGCCCTCACCTGCCGCCTCACCTGTCCAACTGAAAGACAGGTGAGGGTAGCGAGAACATCCCTTGAGACGCTACCTACACCTGTCTATAGCCTCCTTGCTTACCTGACGGAGGCCACACCAGTAACGATAAACCTGCTGCCTTACCTCTATAAGGTGCGGCCACTACTACTGAGGAGGCAGAGGTGAACCCAACTGGCAATGATAAAGAATAATAACCTATTTTGCTGAGGATAAGGAGACGGAGGGCGGTGACTGGTGCGTGGCGAAGGGCGCGACGATCTATAACATAAATCTTAGTACAGGAGGAGGAGGAGGAGGAGGAGGAGGAGGAGGAGGAGGAGGAGGAGGAGGAGGAGGAGGAGGAGGAGGAGGAGGAGGAGGAGGAGGAGGAGGAGGAGAAGGAGGAGTGGCTCGGGTTAGGGATGTGAGGAAGGGAGAGTTATGGAAAATGGGAAATGCACGGTCTGGCGACTCTATATTGGGTTGGGGCGAGGCAGGTTCCAGGAAGAATATTGAAGACGAACCTTTTACCAGCTGCTGATGACCCTCGACAAGGCAGCAGCATCCCCTTACCCCCCCTTACACCCCCTGACAACCCCTCACCGCCCTCTACAGGTTTTTCAGTGAAGATATACAGTGACCAGTATCAATTGTTCCATGAAATACCATCACTGCTATGGAAAACTCGCCCGTAGTGAATTCGTAGTACGGTGCTTTGGTATATACGTATCTTATCCTTCCTTATAGTGAACACATTCTCCTCGGGTTTAAAGGAGTGGCGGTGATAAAACACGGTGTTAAATAAGCCATCGGAGCGTGCCAGTGTAGAGTCTTAATGCGGCACCACTCAGGCTTTGCTTTAAGACACTGCAACGCCCTTCTTCCCGCTGGTCCTGACGGCGCCACCTTCAGCCCCGTTCAGGCACAAAGAAGGACGCGATGATCATACAGAATAAAGGCAAACACACACATTCCTTACCTTCACGCAGACACTCATAACACGACGCTCAGCTCACTTACCTGCAAAGGGAAAGAAAAAAAACATTTGAGAAAACATAGCGTAAGAACATTAATTTTAACTTTGTGTGTGTTCCAAGTTTACTCTTTAAGAAGGAAAATATAGCAAAGATATATAAAAGAAAATTTCCACTCTTCCAGATTCCCAGCACAAGAATTTGAGGTAAAAACAGGAGATTAAAGGCAAGACATTATAATGTGTAGAGTTCTTGCGGTGATTTGTGTTTTAAATGTTGGGAAATTTTACAGGAAAGTGTACGTAGTTCAGTACAATATAATTATGAGTCGAGGAGGAGGAGGAGGAGGAGGAGGAGGAGGAGGAGGAGGAGGAGGAGGAGGAGGAGGAGGAGGAGGAGGAGGAGGAGGAGGAGGAGGAGGAGGAGGAGGAGGAGGAGGAGGAGAATGAGAAGGAGGAGGAGGAGGAACGATATTATATTTTCAAATGTGTGTGTAAAAATTAATCTAGCAGTTATTTTTCTTTGTATCTCTCTCTCTCTCTCTCTCTCTCTCTCTCTCTCTCTCTCTCTCTCTCTCTCCTCTCTCTCTCTCTCTCTCTCTTCTCTCTCTCTTCCCCCCTGAGCCACGAGGCGTCACTTAGTCCCCGTCACAGCTCCGTTGGGACCTTAACTCCAGCAATGAGTCTGGCAAACACCAACTTGACGAGGGGGGCACACACAGGCAGGTCGTGGTGGTGGTGGTGATGTGTGGTGGTGATGTGTGGTGATGTGGTGATATGATGTAGTGGTGGTGATGGTGGTAAAAGCAATAATGGATCAAGTCAATGGTTTAGAATGTTAAGTTGTGATGGAAATGCGTGATGGTGGAGGAGCATTACGTGGAATATGAGGTAGTGGTGGAAGAGGGACAACGTAACAGTGGAAGGGTGACAGTAACATAGACTGACTGTGGTGGAGTGTGACGGAGGAGTATAACACTGTAACGCCACACCAGAGTAACGTAACGAATCTGTCATGAGTGTAACGAAGACTTAACATGTTACTTATATTGATATGAGAACAAGATATTTTTTGATTATTCATTCAGTTATTCATTTATTTTCCCACTGTCTATCCACAATGCAATGGCGGAGTGGATAGACACAAACACGTCAAGTACAAGTCATCCACTCCTTTCCCTCCACCTCACCCACCTCCTCCACCGTCATCAAGAACGTCATCCTTAGCCACTCCCCATCATCCTTCCACACAACATCCTTTTCCCACATTCTAGAGCGATGTTTTCGGATATTTTCTCAAATCTTACACTTCCTGCAGCCTCTTCCATCTTCAGAGACATCGTTACCCGAATCTTCCTTCCTCTTCCACATTTTTCACCACCTGTCACCTTTTTCCCCTTCAGAAGCCTTTTCACCCGACGCGTCCCTTCACCACCTCCTTCTTCACCTTCAGTAGCGCCGTTCTCAGATACTTTCCTCCGTCTCCGGCCGTTTCTTCACCCTTCAGTATCATGATCACCTCGTAGCCGCGCCTCTCACACGCCCTCCTCAGCTTCTCAAGGCGTGTGTGTGTGTGTGGGGGGGGGTTAGGTGTATAGAGGCTGGGTCATGTCACCGGTGCTCAGGGACATGACTCAAGCAGGGAACCTCACGTCATGTTCCTGCTCGCCCTGCCTCGCAATGGCCACACTTTAGCCTCCCAACGCACCGCTTACCCTCGCGCGGCTAAAAAAGGGAACGTTGCAAGGTTTATCCCGCGTTGAGGAAACATGTGAAATATAAACGTTTACTCATTGCCAGGGGATGTGTGCCTCAAACGTGTCGATGACTCATTACGAAGCGTCAGTGTACTTATTCCAACTCTCTAGCAGCGGGCGGGCGGGCGGGCGGTCGGCGGTCGGCGGTGGGCGGGGGCGGTGGTGGGCGGCGGCGTCATCTCATTACCGCATACTTCCAACGCCTTAATTTAACTATGACATTTTCAGACTATTGAATTACCAGTACTGACACGACCTTATTAGCTGCTCTCCTCCCCACCACGCCGCCCCGACCACACTACCGGGGACTCAACACCACCACTCCCTCCACACCCACACACACACACACACACACACACACACACACACACACACACACACACTCAAATTAAGTTTTCATCGACAGTAGCGTTTTATACAACCTTCCCTAACGTACCCAAGGCAGCAAGCAGACAAGGGATTATAAAGCTGTGTAAACCACGAACGGACAGAGCCAGGGAGGGAGGGAAGGAAGGAAGGGGAAGAGCCGGGCGTATGTAGTATGTGCAAAACTTGTATTAAATCAACATTTCCCCCAACAGGCAGCCGCTCAACGCCCCGCAGAGTGAGTGCGGGAAGGTAACCGAGGCGGGAGGGAGCACCACCACCCGGCCAAGTCCACCAACTCGTGAAAACCAGGGAGTAAATATTAGGTGATGATTTGTTCACAGTTAACACGCCAGAGTAAACACAGTGCTGCCGGTGATAAATATAAGCGATACAGCAAACACGACCATTAACAGTTTTCCGAAAGAGGGAGAAACCAGGAAACGGTGGCAGGAGGATCAAACTGAGAGAGAGAGAGAGAGAGAGAGAGAGAGAGAGAGAGAGAGAGAGAGAGAGAGAGAGAGAGAGAGAGAGAGAGAGAGAGAGAGAGAGAGAGAATTAGCATAAGAAGTGGAGAGACGAGTGAAGCGTGGAGGGTGAGGAGTGGGAAGGACGCTGACGAGGGGGAAAAATTAGGAGGAAAAATATTAATGGTGTTCAAGCTAAGAGACGAAGAGGACGAAGGAAAGGAGGGAGTAAGTGCAGGGACCATGAGCAAGGACGCGAAGGGAGGGAAGAGGAGGACAAGGGAAGCTGGAGGGAGGGAAGGAGGGAGAGAAAAGAAAGAAATAAAAATGTAAGAGACAAAGAAACGAAACGAAGAATCCAGGACAACGCAGCGAAAAGAAAAAACGAAAGAAAAGCAGAACTAAAGTAATCCAAGATAACATCAGAGCCACTCTTAATACCGAAGGACGATCCCGTATTTTGCACAAACTGATAGAAAAAAAATGTATTCGCAGGAAATAGAAAACAAGAAGAAAAATTCAGCGACGGAGAAACAATGTTTTAAAAGCGTTGAGCAGTGAACCCTCTCGGCTGTCACCTAAAGCACACGTAATGAAGCAAGTCTTAGAAGCAAACACCCGCCACATGGCCTCAGCTGCTCCCTGCGTCTTTATAATCCTGCTGATAATGTTAAAAGTTCTGTTCCTAGAGGCGAGGGGGGGAGGGAGGGTGAGGGAGGCGTCCTGGGATTCCTGTAAGATTGATATTCAACTCTCACACTTCCTCTCTTCCCCTCGGCTTGGCACCTCGCCCGCCCCGCTCACTGGCACCAACAGCTGCTTCTGTCCACGTCCTAACAACATAACTTCCCTTTTTTATCTTAGTTATATAATTATGAATATTTGGTAAGTACGGGAGTGTAATGGATGAGGTGTGTGTGTGTGTGTGTGTGTGTGTGTGTGTGTGTGTGTGTGTGTGTGTGTGTGTGTGTGTGTGTGTGTGTGTGTGTGTGTGTGTGTGTGCCTGCCTCATGCTTGTCGGTGCATTACCCTCAGTCTTTCCTCTGCACAAAAATGCCCGCCGCTGTTTCTGCGCCGCGGGGACAAGTGGTTCATTTGCAAGTTTTAATTCATAAAGAGCCTCGCCCGGCCCCGTTCTTTCCCTCCACACTCACAAAGGGAATAATTAAAATAAGGACGAACGAAAATCATTAACAAACCACTGAAACTTCAATCAACGACTCAATTTTCAGCGGAAGCATAATAATAATAATAATGAGTCAGGAGCAGCGACGGGCGGGATGCAGGGGCGGCAGGGGCTGGTCCGGCCTGAGACAGCACCTCTGGCAGTGTCAACATGGGGCTGAGGCGACGGGCGGCAGGCGGGCGGCGGGCGGGCGGGGGCACTAGACACACCAGTTTGGGGAACGTGACTTCTACATCCCAGCCTGGCAAACACTCCCTCATCCCCCCCCCCTTACCCCAACGATGACTCTTTCCTCCATATTGTCAAAGAGGATTGTGTTCTATTCTTTCATTTGTTTTTTTTCTGTATGAGTCATGTGCCTTTATTCACCACCACCACCACCACCACCACCACCACCACCACCGCCACCACTACCATCTCCTCCTCGCAGACACCCTTCATGGTCTCCCTCATTGGTAGTCCGGCCCAGCCCTCAGCCTCAACAGTTACATTGACAGCGAGGCGCCGCACCCACCCTCCCGTCTCCCTTAACACTCATCCGCACCATAACCGCACCATAACCGCACCACAACATAATGCTCTTTGGGACTCTTCACATGCATTATCAGTGGTTATGGCAGCACCAACCCACACCTCTTATCATGCAGGGAGATACAACATGTAGCTTTCATAATACTTTTGTGGTGATTTTAAAGATGTAGAATATTTTTTGGGAGGTTAAAAGGGAACTATGAAGGATTTTGCACCGCCCACCACCCATCACCGCCCACCTTGACGTCCACGCCCGCCCCACCGATCGACCACCAGCGTACAATTAGTAAGTCAGGACGCGGACAGCCAGGCCAGCGAGGCGCCCACGTGTGTTACTGTTGTCTGCAGCACCTCGCCTCGACCCTCTCCACAGGACGCCCATAGAGAAGGTGTCGACCCCCGAGGACATCAGTGCATCGGACCCATCAGTCTAAACACACACACACACACACACACACACACACACACACACACACACACACACACACACACACACTGCAGTAGCCTCAGTAACAGGTAAACAACTTTTTTTTTTCCTATCCTACAGTATGTCCACGAGTTTACACTAATTCACAACGCTCAATTAACGATGAATCCCAGAAACACAACCACACTTTCACGTCAACAGGAATAAAAGTCAACAGGAAAGGCTGTGAGGAGAGGAGGACGAAGGGTGCACCACAGCATGACGCCCAGCCAGACTCAGGGGTGCTGTGGGAGGTTAACGGGGGACCATCTGGCAATGATGACATAACTTTGGGCCAACACAGTGCAATGTAATACTGTATACTTCCGAATCTTGACTCTTGGTATGGTGACGTGCAGTGACCTCTTACTTTCTCTCTCTCTCTCTCTCTCTCTCTCTCTCTCTCTCTCTCTCTCTCTCTCTCTCTCTCTCTCTCTCTCTCTTATTACTCATATACTTTTAAGAGGAGAATGATGTCACCTTACGACACAAACAGATCTTTCCTTTCCTAATGTTAACTTTCTAATTGGTTGAAATATTAGTAAATACTGTGTTGTTTTTGCTCCAGTTTCTGTTTGTTCTTGTTTATTGTTCTTTTTTGTTTTTTAGTTTTATCATCCTTTCTTTTGTTCATTATTTTTCAGCCTTTAAGTAATTTTATTTCTTATTCCTATTTCTATCCCTTGATTACTGACCTTTTTTTTTATTTTTTTTATGTATTTAGGAAACTGTCTTTTTAGGGAGACGCTGAGTAGAGACTTTTTTCTTAATATATTTGGTTTCCTTCAATTAATTAAACCATTCCTTAACATCCTTCTTTCCCTTATTCTTCAAGGCGCCTAACCTAACATTACGGACCACGTTTTAACCTTTTTTATTATTTTATTTTATTTCATCATTTAATTTTTTTTTCATTGGGTTTAAAAGGCAGGACAAAACTATGGTATTGTTCGTCCTTCATAACTAGTGTGAAGACAACAACAACAACAACAACAACAACAACAACAACAACAACAAGGTAGACAGACACGTGAAAATCTAGAGGTGAATCTTGCATTATACAACATCGGTAAGTGATGGGCGTGCATTGTGCTGTCCGGCGGGTGATGGGCGGCTACGAAGATGGGGGCGGGACAGCCATCCACCCATGGGCATTAAGAGAATAACCACCTCCATCTACACACGCCATGATGACCCTTGGAGGTGGAGGAGGAGGGAGGTGGAAGGGAAGGAGGGGAGGTGGAGGGGTGGAGAGATGGGTATGATGAGTAAGGATGAGAGGGTGAAGCGTGAGAGCGTGAGTGAGCGTGTAAGGGAGGAAGAAGAGCAGGTTGTGAGAATGGGAAGAGGTGAGTGAATGAGTAAATGTGGAAGATGAGTGAAGGTTAGGGAAGTGAGGGGTGATGTGTGTATGTGTGTGTGTGTGTGTGGTGAGGGGTGAGGAGGTGATATGTGTGTGATGGGAGGGGTGAGGGAATAATGAGGGTGAGTGGAGGTGGGTGTGTGTGAGGGTGTGGGTGGGGGAGGGGAGGGTTGACAAGCAGGGTGGAGTCGTGTTTACTGAGTGTGGTGGTGAGTCAGAGGCATGACAGTGGTAAAGCACTCATAAAGGGGGTGAGGAGGCTGTGTGCAGGACGCCCACACGCCCACACACACACACACACACACACACACTCTCTCTCACACACCCATCCTCCTCCATCACTCTAGCAATCTGTATCCTTCAGGTCAGCGCTGTGTGTGTATCCTGCAGGCTGAGGACACATGATCCTACACATTATGAGGCACTTCACTCCGTATCGCCACAAGGGTCGTCTGTGCCACGGATTTATGAGTTAATATTATTCCGACTTTTATCTACAAGGCGGATAAGTGAAAGCATCTCCGTAATGAGTCACAAAGAGGCCTTCATAACTGTGTATATATATGTGTGTGTATACAAAGCAACATTCCTCAAACGTATCAGTGAACACGAATACACTAACAGTTAGGAAAGAGTGGTTGTTTAGGTCTATTTATGGCTATTCAAGGGTGCTTAAGGTCAGTGAAGATGTTATATGTTCCTCAAAATTATACTAAGTCCCAAAGACCCTCAGTATGTCTTTCAAAACTCCCATTAAGGTCACTCCAAACGATACAAAAAGGCACGCAAACCCAGTAAGGTCACTCAGAGTATCACAAAATCAACCAAAGATGAGTTTATCCAGAAGCCAAAAAGGTCTTTCAGAACCCGGCAGGTCATAAAGATCCCCAAGAGGTCACCAAAAAGCACGCAAAGGTCATATACAATTCCACATGGTCACACAAGACTTTCAAAATTCCTTCCACATTATATTTTTTTATCTTACTTTAAAAAACACAAACGACCTTTACCTTCAGACTCTCTCTCTCTCTCTCTCTCTCTCTCTCTCTCTCTCTCTCTCTCTCTCTCTCGTTTACCGCCCCCCCCTTTAAGGTCAGTGTCCCCAGGCGCTAGGGAAGATGTGCTGGACGGGTCTGTAATTAGAACTAACTCGATTATAATTGAAGCAAGGTAATCAGGCGAGTAAGTGAATCAAGGTGTGTGCAGCGCGGGATGGTACAGGCACCTCCTCCTCTTTCTCCTCCTCTTCTTCTTCTCTACATCCAGCCTCATCTTCTTTCCAGCCTCCTTTTCCTTCCCCTCCTCCTCCTCCTCTTCCTCCTCCTCCTCCTCCTCCTCCTCCTCCTCCTCCTCCTCCTCCTCCTCCTCCTCCTCCTCCCATTCCATCTTTACTGTAAGCTCTCCCATTAATCATGCACGCTATTTTAATCGGATTATTGCCATCTTCTGGAATCTTATTGAATGTTGAAGCGCCGAGGAGACAGGGCGGCGCAGGGCATCAATTACTGGCGTGTGTGTGTGTGTGTGTGTGTGTGTGTGTGTGTGTGTGTGTGTGTGTGTGTGTGTGTGTGTGTGTGTGTGTGTGTGTGTGTGTGGCAAGGGGGGAGAAGATGATGGGAAAGAGGAAAGGCAGGACAGGAGATGGACGGTTGTGTGTGTGTGATTGGTGTGATAGTTAGTGATTGAATGAGTGAATGAGTGAATGAATGAATGAATGAACGAATGAGTGAGTGAGGAGACAATTGTGAGGTCGGGGGGGGGGCGGTTGGGGGTGGGGGTGGATGGGGGCACAGGTGAAGTATTTGACAGGTCCTTGCCGACTCCATTACCGGGGCGAGGCCTGGCCCAAGGGATTTGCAGTCTTCAATATTCACTGGCCGGCCGGGAACTAATGGCGCTTCGCTTACAACACTTTGCTATCATTTCAACCCTGACGAGACTCGCTCATTCCTGGATTGGCCTGATTTCCCGTGCTAGGTGTTGCTTCCTTCCTTGTCCTTTCCCAGCCTCCTTCCCGCTACAATACACCGGGGAAGGAGATCGTGATGGGGTATATTTAGGTTTGTCTTGCATCTCTGTCCTCCTGTAGTCCATGGGGTATTGTCTCCCTCGTGTGTGTGTGTGTGTGTGTGTGGGTGTGTGTGTGTGTGTGTGTGGGTGTGGGTGTGTGTGTGTGTGTGTGTGTGTGTGTGTGTGTGTGTGTGTGTGTGTGTCAAATTAGCGAGCATCTGTCGGTGGTGCCACGCCTCGTAGTCTGACGTGAAGCTGTTAAAGCTGCAATCACTTTCGTTAATATAATGATGATAAAAAATGAGGTGGCTGAGTTTTTCCAGATTATTTTTTGATATTGAAGGTCACGAGAGCGAGAGAGAGAGAGAGAGAGAGAGAGAGAGAGAGAGAGAGAGAGAGAGAGAGAGAGAGAGAGAGAGAGAGAGAGAGAGAGAGAGAGAGAGAGAATTAAAACATTTAAGCTGCGTCAACAATCAAGTCACTCGAACAATATTGACATTATCTTATTGAGGTTTTCCAATTCCACTCTTCCGCGTCGCATTTAACTTAACGAGAGAAAAAAGAGACTCACTTCACTTCACACACACACACACACACACACACACACACACACACACACACACACACACACACACACACACACACACACACACACACACACACACACACACACCCCACACACACACACACGATGCCTCTCCTCATTATCTCCACAGTTTTCCTTACTCTTATTTCTTCCTCCACCACCACCACCACCACAATAATCACCACTATCACCACCACTGCTCGCTACCACACTACCATCACCAACCACACCACACCCTTAATTTTCTCTTCTCTCTCTCTCTCTCTCTCTCTCTCTCTCTCTCTCTCTCTCTCTCTCTCTCTCTCTCTCTCTCTCTCTAACAAGCATCGGGTGGCTCTCCTTTTCTCCTCCTCATCAAGGTGTCGTGTGGTCTTCAGGTAAGGTTTCCCGCCCACACCTGGCCTCCAAAACACCTCAGGGACTCCTTTCCAGTGTGTTAAGAGTGAATATTTTGAGAGCACGTCAATACCACGGCGGGGAGGGATGAATTAACAAAGGTGGACTGGCATAGGTAAATAATAGGCATACACGTAGTACATGATTGGAAATTAGTCTTTTTTAAAGCTATATGAAGGGATTTTTCTTATATTTTATGATGCATGTAAAACTAAATTGGTACTTTTTCATCTTATGTTTTTTTTTTGAGAATGGGAATTGACTGGACTTCTTAAAAAAATTATTGTAACCTTTATTTATAGTCTCTCGTCAAGATGTAAACAAAATATTAACGGGACACGCAAGGATGACATTAAACCATCATGTCAGGACTACGAACCTAAGAAAGATCATTGAGTTGAAGAAAAAAATATACCGTAGTGGACTGGTAATTCTTGCTGTAGATGCTGTTGACAAGTTACTGTAATACACATAAAGATACACTAATTCACGTGGAACTGGATGCCAAGAAGGTGACTTATAAAACGTCTACAAACACTACTTTCTGAGGAGTCTCCAGATCACCTCCACGCGCTTCACTAATCCTATCTCCCACAGCATCTCGAGGCAAGGTAACACAACGCCACCAAGCAAGTCAAGGAATGTATCACTGTAAACATTCCTCTACGATCTTGTCTCACTCAATGAACCTGTTTCTTCCTCAGCGGTGAAGGCAGAGACAAGCATCCACGTGGCTGCCCTTACTCACTCTGCATAAGACAGCCTCACAGACAGCAGGAGGAGGTGTGTGGGGCCAATGCAAGGCTAACTGATGAGGATCGATGTCACTGTTACACGGGCGGCACCTGGCGCTACACGGCTCACCTTCCTATCGCCAGGTAGTTCGTGGGCGTGGGCGTGACGAGTATCGCGCCAACCAACACCTCGGCCCAGGACAGGTGACATTTTGAACACCATACGAAGACTGTAAGCTTATCAGTTGCCATAGATTCCCGGTTATCCAGTCAAGCGCAGGACATTTTAGGACAATAGGAACCACACAAGAACACACACGCAGGACTCCTACACTACACAGGCAGCTCTTAGGGACGCACGTGTAGGTGATATAACATAAAGAGCCTCGCGTCCACGTTCAGGGTATCGCCTCGGATCAAATTCTTACCATTCGTCAAAACTGAAACGAAACTAATCTTGTTGAAATCACAGACATACACTCGATGTCTTACTCAGCATGTCTGGCTGGCCTCAGGACCGTCCACTGGTGCCACTCACATTAATTTTACGTCTTGACTCGTGATCACTATGTTTTATCTCTCCTCCTCCTCCTCCTCCTTCTCCTCCTCCTCCTTCTTATCTCCGTCTCTTTTTTAAACTCACTCTTCTTTTCTTCATCGCTATCCCTTCCACTCCTTCATCTTTATTACCACTTAACCTCCCTTCCTCGTTTTCATCATCATTGTCACCACTCACTTATTTTCCTTTGCCTGTAGTCTCCCTTGCGCTGTGTGTGTGTGGGGCTGAAGGGGGGGGTGATGGAGGGGGTATGGTAGGTGGGGCAGGGGGCAGTAAACCCACTACAGTAAGAAGGTCTCGTCTGGCACCCTCGTAGCCATCGTGACGTGGGTGGCAGACAGACAGACAGACAGACACCTTCCAAGTAATAAAAGGTGAAGGATTTACTCTGGCATTAAAGAAATTGAAACCGAGTGAAGCAGAGGAAGCAAACTCTTATTAATCTGATGGGCTCTTTCCCACCACCCTCGCATCATAAGAGTTAATACAAATGAATCAATACATAAGGCTCTTACTCCGATGGGATTATCTCACTCATTTATTTGAAGAAGTAATGCAAACGTTCAATTAATAAAAAGAATAATTATAATACTAATATCACGTTTGAGTCTCCACGTTCCCAGTGAGAGAGAGAGAGAGAGAGAGAGAGAGAGAGAGAGAGAGAGAGAGAGAGAGAGAGAGAGAGAGAGAGAGAGAGAGAGAGAGAGAGAGAGAGAGAGAGAGAGAGAGAGAGAGAGAGAGAGAGCGTGAACAAAGTCAAGTCGTATAGATACACAGCAATGTTTTTTCACACTTTCCTGGAGCTTATTATCGTTCCCTTTTCACTGTACACAAGGCGACGAGCGGCACACAACACAGCATCAAGGCTCAGCACACAGCTCCGCCCACCTCGTCCCCGCCTCGTCAACATTCAAGGATCCAATTGCTGCTTCACATCCTCCTGTTTAGTGACTCAACCCTTCGAAGCACACACACACACACACACAACCTCTCTACACATATATACTCCCCTCACCATAAAAAACGTACGAATATGAAACACACACACACACACACACACACACACACACACACACACACACACACACACACACACACACATACACTTCTAATGAACTATAAAATCATGTGAGGGCAGAGAAGCTCACTCACTCGCACACGACCCCTAAACGGAATAATTATACCGAAAAATTAATTAACTAACATCACAGTGACACACGAATTGGACTCAGATTCTGGTCAGCCTCGGTACAACACCCTTCAATCTCATTATAAGGCAAAACACGATCCAATCTCATTACACAAGCGGAAAAAAAACACTATTTGATCCCATAACACGAGAAAAACACGATCGGATCACGTTACACGGAAAAAAATACACCTGTTATGATTGCCTTATCGGGTAGACTAAACACGACCCGACCCGACCCGACCTTCAATATAAGTGAAAATATGATACGGTTTGGATCCCACAATACGGGGAAAGAACACAATCGGATCCTATTAAACAATGAGAAAACGATCGAATCCCATTATACGAAATTATACGGAAGTACTTATAATCCAATTTATAGGAAACACAAAGACACGATCCGATCCTACTGTCCTAAGAAGAAAAAAAGATAGAAGAAATTAAAAGAAAGTGAAAAATAAACAGAATAAAAGACAAAACGAGATGAAAGAAAGAAAAAAAAGACGGTAGGAAAAAAAAACAAAATAAAAAAGAAAGAAAGAAAGATAGAAAGAAGGAAAGCCAGAAAGAAAGAAGGAAAATAAAGCAAGAAAAATACTATAATATTACCAGGAAAATCAACATGAAACTGAATACGAGATATGAGAAATAGCGAGAGAGAGAGAGAGAGAGAGAGAGAGAGAGAGAGAGAGAGAGAGAGAGAGAGAGAGAGAGAGAGAGAGAGAGAGAGAGAGAGAGAGAGAGAGAGAGAGACTCAAATGACGTCAATCTTGCAATACGAAGCTTCAAGATGGAATTAAAGAGACACTTCCCAATGCATTGATTTTGTTAAGAATTTCTAGTAAAGTGTTTGAGAAGAAAGGAGCGAGGAAGGGAGGGAGGGAGGGAGGGAGGGAGGGAGGGAGGGAGGGAGGGAGGGAGGGAGGGAGGGAGGGAGGGAGGGAGGGAGGGAGGGAAGATAAGAAATAAGAAAGAGAAGAAAAGAGAAAAAGAACTGAGAACAAAAGAAGAAATGAGAAATAGAATAATAGGTAAAGGGGAAAAAGAGGGGAAGAGGAGAGTAGAACAAAGGGAGGAGGAGAGGAGAGAGAGAGAGAGAGAGAGAGAAAGAGAGGTCACAAGATTATTATTATTCGAAGGAAGAAAGGAAGGAAGGAAGGGAATGGAGGTTGGGGAGGGGGAGAGAGAAGTCACGTGACATGATTAAGAAGTAGGAGGATGCAGATGGAGGAGGAGGAGGAGGAGGAAAGAGGAAGGAGGAAGGAGGAAGAAGGAAGAAGGGAGGAGGATTAAGAATATAGAAATAGGAGGAAGAGGTGATAGAACGCTTGTTGGCACTAATGAGGTTACCTGCTAAAGGGAATTACTCTTTACTATAAAGATCTTCACTACTAGCAGGAGGAGGAGGAGGAGGAGGAGGAGGAGGAGGAGGAGGAGGAGGAGGAGGAGGAGGAGGAGGAGGAGGAGGAGCAGGAGAAGAAGAAATGGTCGTGTTACAAAGTGCCAGTTACATGTTTATTTACAATTCTATGGCACATGCTTTGCCTAGCGTCTCCCATCCCCTCACTCCTTCCCCTTCCCCTCCCACTCTTCCCCTCCCTTACCTCCCCTCCCATCTCCCCATCCATCATCCCTCACCTTTCCTCCTTCCCATTCTATTCTTACCTTCCTTTTCAATCCCTTTCCTTTCCTTCTTTACCTTTCCTCTCTCTCTCCTCATCTTTTACTCCTTCCCTTCTTAACCCTTCCTATTCTATCCTTTTCAATCTCTTTCTTTCCAATTTTGACCTCTCCTTTCCTCTTCTCATCTCTCCCTCTTTCCCTCACCTTTCCTCCTTCCTTTCTTCATCCTTCTCCTTCCATCCTTTTCTTTCCTTTCTATCCCTTTCTCTCCCCTCTTACTGCCTCCATTCAGCACGTTACTGGAGGGAGAGGTGGGTGGGTGGGGAGGAGCCTTGTTCTATTCAACCCTTAATCTTCACATGTAATACACAAGTAGCAGTATATAAGTCAAAAGATACCATTGTTATAGACCAATTTGTGTTTTGGTATTATTTTCCTATGTAATCTTATGTAATTCTATGTAATCTCTTCCATCCTTCTCCTTCCTTTTGTCTCCGTCCTACGCAGAACAACGGGTGGGCAGGATGACCTCAGAGGGCAAAGGTCAAACTAGTGAGAAGGAAGAGGAAGGGGAGTAAGAAGAGGAAGAGGAAGAGGAAAAGGGGAGGAAAATGAAATATGCAGAAAGTACTATTATATCTACGAGGAAGGAAGGAAGGACGGAGGGAGGAGAGAGTGAAAGAATGAGAGAAAGGAAGGGAGGAAGGAAGGAAGGAAGGAAGGAAGGAAGAAAGGAAGGAAGGAAGGGAGGAAGGAAGGAATGCAGAAAGAAAGGAAGGAAGGAAGAAGGAAGGAAGAAAGAAAGAAAGAAAGGAAGAAAGGAAGGAAGGAAGGAAGGAAGGAAGGAAAGAGTTATTATGACTTTGATATTGATAGTAAAAAAAAATAAGACGAACAAAAACTGAAAAATAAAAGAGATGATGAAGCAGAAGAAAATGGAAATTAAAACAGAAAAGCAAAAACAAGTTAAAGAGAGAGAGAGAGAGAGAGAGAGAGAGAGAGAGAGAGAGAGAGAGAGAGAGAGAGAGAGAGAGAGAGAGAGAGAGAGAGAGAGAGAGAGAGAGAGAGAGAGAGAGAGAGAGAGAAGCCTGCAGTTGGTATATATTATGCAAATGCTGATCTTTCATTAAGCGATAAATACTCTAACTGACACGAGCAAAGACTTCCTGGAGGAGGAGGAGGAGGAGGAGGAGGAGGAGGAGGAGGAGGAGGAGGAGGAGGAGGAGGAGAAAGGGAAAAAGGAAGGTAGCAAAGGAGAAAATGGAGGAAAAGGAGGAAAATAAGAAGAAAGGGAAAAGGAATGGACGGCAAGGGAGGCAAAGATAAAGAGGAGGAGGAGGAGGAAGAGGAAGAGGCAGAGGAGGAGGAGGAGGAGGAGGAGGAGGAGGAGGAGGAGAGAATTGGAAGATGAAAAAGAGGGGAAGGAGAGGGAAGAGAAGGCAGTAAAATAAATAAAAAATACGAGGGGAGAGATGCATAGAAAGGGGAAGAAGGAAAGAAAGAGATGAAGGAAGAGGAAAAAAAGAAAAGGAAAAGAAGAAAGAGGAGGAGGAGGAAGAGGAGGAGGAGGAGGAGGAGGAGGAGGAAGTAAAAGCTAAATGCCCATAAAAGAAGAGAAAACCAAACTGTAAGGTAAAAATTGATGAAAAAGATATGAGAGAGAGAGAGAGCGAGAGAGAGAGAGAGAGAGAGAGAGAGAGAGAGAGAGAGAGAGAGAGAGAGAGAGAGAGAGAGAGAGAGAGAGAGAGAGAGAGAGAGAGAGAGAGAGAGAGAGAGAGAGAGAGAGAGACTTATCAACAGTGGGATAAGTGGATGTTTTGGTCGAAAAGGTGCAATCCATCATGTTGGTTACGGTACAAGATAATTGGTGGATGGGAGGGAGGGAGGGAGGGAGGGAGGGAGGGAGGGAGGGAGGAGGGAGGAGAGAGGGAGGAGGGAGGGAGAGAAGTAAGGGTAAGGAGAAAAGAAATAAGGTAGAAGGAAATAGGAAGGAAAAGCGAAATGGAAGGAAAGGAAGAGCATAAAAGTGTTTAATACGAAGAGAGAGAGAGAGAGAGAGAGAGAGAGAGAGAGAGAGAGAGAGAGAGAGAGAGAGAGAGAGAGAGAGAGAGAGAGAGAGAGAGAGAGAGAGAGAGAGAGAAAGAGAGAGAGAGAGAGAGAGTCAGTGTTCCCAGATTCCACTCAGACGTATAAAAAACAGATTACATGTATTACCTTCCCCTTAAGGTCTAGTTTTTCCCCTTGGTGGTGGTAACACTGCCTCGTGATTACACACCTTGCACACTCATTCCTTCGAGTCAACGTAATAAACACAACCTTAATTACCCTCATTAAGGAGTCACTCTTAATTGCTTCCGTCCCAAGGCACTTTTTCGGCACCACTGATCAGGTCACACAAAGGTATATGTGACCTTTTGGAGTATAAACAAGGTCATTTTTTTAGTACGAAATAGAATGTACTTTTTTTTTGTTAATGAAGAAATTCCATCCAGTTTAAGGTATACTTATGTGTCCATCTTTTTTGTATTTTATAGTGGAATTCTAGTCAGCTTGTAAGTATAGTTTGAGTGTACTTTTTTTTTTAACAATTTTCTATCCACTGCACGCCATTCTGGTAACATTACAAACCTTCTCATTGTGTTGTTTGTGACGTTTCTATTATATATATTTTTTTATCTATCTTATCATATAATTATCATCTTCATTAACATCTTATCATCATTAACGAAGCAATTCCATTAACATTCCATTAAAATTCGAATATGTATCAAGATTATTATTTTCACGCTTTATAATTTTTTTTTACTCGCGACAATAAAATACTTTCTTCATTAATCTACAATCAGGAAAATATAATGAGGTTTAGATGCTATGATGATATTCCTTAAGCTGAGTCTGTTTAGGTTACAATATACAATACACTTGGTTATCTATCTATCAGTGGTAAGAATCTACTTGTATACACGGAATACAAGACCTCTTCTCTCCTACGCCACATAATGAATGATGAAGGAGGAAGGTGCAACAACCTCTAATTCAACCTTGGAGAATGTACAATTAAATCTGTTACCAAAGATTAACTACGTACACAAAAACACTATCAATACACACACACACACAAAATAGAATGAAAAAATATGACTGAGTGCCCCTTAAATACAGCAGATTCTAGTCATGTAATATAAAAAAACACATTTCTAACATCAATCTCTCATCCCATCCAACACACACTACCGTTATACAAGGCGTCCATGATTCACCACACTCGATTAAGGATGAAGAAGCCATAATGAGTCTTCTATAACATCGCACAGCACCAGCGGCGGCGAGGGCGAGGCGTTGGTCGGGTACTCTGATGGAAGACAAGCTGACCTACCGCCGCGAGACCCGAGGAGCAGCGATAAGACACTCGAAAATGATGAACGCGAACACGAACAATTTGACACAACGCGAAGGAATTAATGGCTGACATGAATATCCTTTTAGCTATACATGGGCGGCTACTATTTTTTTACTGTTTATTTACGTTTTAACTCCACAACTTACTCTTCGGTGTGGTCGTGTTTCAGGTGCGACGGACGAGGCAGGTAAAGTA
>JAPQNM010000008.1:1748012-1750512 GCA_029783475.1 Metacarcinus magister
CTCTCTCTCTCTCTCTCTCTCTCTCTCTCTCTCTCTCTCTCTCTCTCTCTCTCTCTCTCTCTCTCTCTCTCTCTTTCTCTCACACGTTTGTCCCTCAGTCTTTCCATATCTTCGTCCCTTTAATTATATATATATTTTTTTCTTTCTATGCATCCATCTGTCTCTTCATCCTTTCGTCAGTCTCCTCGTCTCCTCGTCCCCGCACACCCCCGGCAGCTGCTTCACCAGGTAATCGTCGCCCACGTCACTAAAACCTTGCTCCCTTCCGCTGACAGTCTCCCGGCGGCGTCCTCAGGAGTGATGCGTCCCGGAGATCAATGGATTCCCGCTGTCAGGATCAAGTTACCGCTTTAATTTGTCCGCTGGAACGGTTTTTTCAGATAATGATCCGATATTGTTTGGGCGGCTGGAAGATAATGGTGGTGGTGGTGGTGGTGGTGGTGGTGGTGGTGGTGGTGGTGGTGGTGGTGGTGGTGTGGTGGTGGTGGTGGTGGTGGTGGTGGTGGTGGTGGGGGGGGGGATGGGGGAGGATCGTCAGCTACCGTGCCCTTCACCTAAATACTTCTGACACTACAACCACCGCCACTCCACTCACTCCTCCGCCTCTATACAACCGCCTTACCTTACCCCCGTGCATGGTCTACAAACACCTTTCACTCTTCAGCCCAAAACTTAAGTCGTGTCCGTGTGAGAGGCAGATGGAGATGTATCCAAGTTACCTTCAGTTACTTTATCCCAGACTGAAGCAGGATCGTGTGTCAAGGAAAAGGATTTGACGTTTATTGCTGATATGATGTTTGAACCCACGCGGCAGGACAAAAATAAAAATCCAGGAGTGAGTTTCCAAGAGTGAATTTCCAGGAAGTCTAGGTATCAATTTTCTCATCATTCCATTTTCTAACATCGTAGTACCAGTAAACAATGCCAGACTGTTCCCTTACCTGCCAACACCTGTACAGACGCGCCGGCAGGTAAGGGCTACTTCAGGAGGGTCTAAGGATGAACCAATACACGTTGCTTCCTCGTCTCTAAGGCCAAGCCGCGACCCCCGCCAAGGAGGACACAGTCAGGGCTAATTGTGATACCTGGGCTGGCCTGGCGTAGCGTGTCCTCCCTGCAGCTCAATAATTTTCACTCATCAGGGGGGTGAATCCCTCTTATAATGGTTCCCTGTTCACTACTCTTTAATTACCGCCGCCACCGAGCCTTCCCCAACGCACCCAACAGTCCCGTCTCTGCCCTACCCTGCCAGGCCTCACCCCTACCCACATGTCAACCCTAACAGCTCCCCCAGGCTGTCTCCCTTATTTTGTTTTCCCTTTCCACCGTCTACACTCTCTCCCTGGCCCACTCCCCTTTGTTTTTCCCCTGCCATGCCTTCCCTGCAGCCTCGCCTAGCAGCCCCGCCCCTCCGCGCCACACCCTGAGCAGAGCAGAACATCTAATTAGGCAAGAACGACTCACCGACGGAAACAAAGAAGGTACCGCGTTCGTGTAAGCTGTCCAAAATTCTCTCTCTCTCTCTCTCTCTCTCTCTCTCTCTCTCTCTCTCTCTCTCTCTCTCTCTCTCTCTCTCTCTCTCTCTCTCTCTCTCTCTCTCTTCATACAGTAATCACACACACGCACTCATACAAAAACACAAAATAAAAGTTTAAAAAGTGCACCGTGGCCTGGATCCTTTCATGATATTAAAAGAGCTACACCCTGCGGCCTCAGGAGGAATAACTTCGCATTATATATTACGATGAGCAGCATGCCTTTGATGACGTCACGCCCATGCAACCCTCAAAGCTAACGTAGACTAAAGCTTTGTTGAAATTATAAAGAGAACAGACAGGCAGACCGACAAGCAGGAAGCCAGGCAGGTAGATGGATAGATAAATAGATAGATAAATAGATAGATACATAGATAGATAAATAGATAGACAGGTGCAGCGGTTAGCAAATCTGTTTAATACATTAGTCAGGTAATACAAGGACACTGAAGCTTTGTTGAATTAAAAAAAGAAAAGAAAAAGAAGATACATTAGAATTTCGTTTGTAATTGGTTCAGTGTCTAAATAAAGTAACAGATTAATGTTTTAAGTGATGATATAAATAGAGAGAGAGAGAGAGAGAGAGAGAGAGAGAGAGAGAGAGAGAGAGAGAGAGAGAGAGAGAGAGAGAGAGAGAGAGAGAAAAAAAATAAAAATAAATAAAGAAAGAAAGAAAGAGAAAGACAATATGCAAGAAAGAGCAAGAAAAAGAAAGAAAGAGAGAAAAAGAAAGAAAAAGAAAAAAAGAATGAAAAAATAGAAACAAAGAGAAAGAGTAAGAAAGAGAGACAAAAGTACGAGTTTTGTTTCATATTAAAATTAAAAGGAAAATCACATGTAACCGTTTTATAATCTACTTTATGTCTCAATAACTTTACAGATCAAAGCGTTTTAATAACATCTTTTAATACATTTATACCAAATTCTCTACCACAGGAAAAAGTAGCAAAGGAGGGGGGAGGAGG
>JAPQNM010000008.1:1755512-1770512 GCA_029783475.1 Metacarcinus magister
TGTATTACCTTAAAACATTACAAACCAATCAAAGTGTGAGGAATGAATAGTCTGAAGCGAAGACTGAAGAAAAAGCTGCACATCACCTAAAGGTCACGTTAACGAGGCTTGGAGCAGCGCCGCGAACACACACACACACACACACACACACACACACACACACACACGCACACACACACACACACACACACCCACACACACCCAGTACAACCTTCTGAAGTGGCATGCACGCTACTGAAGCAAGTCTTAGAGGTCGTACAGCTCCGTCACGTTCATGTTTTAGGGAAGGTAAGTCTGACCACCGCTTGTTAACAGAATAGTGCTGCACATAACTTTACATGTGATTACAACGAGAGAGAGAGAGAGAGAGAGAGAGAGAGAGAGAGAGAGAGAGAGAGAGAGAGAGAGAGAGAGAGAGAGAGAGAGAGAGAGAGAGAGAGAGAGAGAGAGAGAGAGAGAACACGTATGCGAGGGGGTGTACGTATATGCTCATTACCGCAGACGTGGGTGTTTTGTTTAATATGTTTGTGTGGACACGAGTCAACACAAGCGACTGTTTACTCGCTTTTCACATTTGCATTCTGGGTTTGTGTTGGTCTTGCCTTCCCTTTTTTATCGACCTGTTCCGCGTCTTGCCGTGTGTGTCCTTCTCTTTTGCAAAACTTCTTACCTAAAAAACGACATTAATTACGACCGTCAGCGAGGTGCATGTGGGTCTCCTATGCCGCCCACGTCCACGTCCACACACGTATGCACGCCCATAATCACGCTGATCTCTCTCTCTCTCTCTCTCTCTCTCTCTCTCTCTCTCTCTCTCTCTCTCTCTCTCTCTCTCTCTCTCTCTCTCTCTCTCTCTCTCTCTCTCTCTCTTCCTCTTCTCTCTTTCGTTTCTTCTTAGTCCCCTTTCTACATTCTTATCTCTTGGCATTCATATTCTCTCTTTTGCCTCCTCCGCCTCCTCCTCCTCCTCCTCCTCCTCCTCCTGCAGCGTAATGGTCCCGCCAACACCGGAGGGGCGGGAGCGGCGTTACGGTGCTTCTGTTAACGCTGCTCCTCCGTCACTGGTGCCCCGTTCCTGTTTTTCTTTCTCTCTCTCTCTCTCTCTCTCTCTCTCTCTCTCTCTCTCTCTCTCTCTCTCTCTGATAATGCCGTTCTTAACCTCCTCTCTCCCTTCCCTTCGCAGATAATTGCAAAGCCGCTCGGATGAATGCAGAAGAAAGGGTCTGAAGGCATGCGTCGCCCTTCTTCCCGCTCCTGAGGCTTCGAACGCTTCATAACAGCGTGTTCGTGGGTTCAAGATTTGCGATCCATCCCTATTTTACGCTCCTACTCTTCATCCTCTCCCTTCCCCCCCCTCCTCCTCCTCCTCCTCCTCCTCCTCCTCTCCCCCTTTCTTCTCCTCCTCCATCCACACATTCGCTGCACACGGAATATGCAAATGTTGACACATGTTACGAGGGACGTATGTGCGTGTTTTTGCATCCGTGTGTGTGTGTGTGTGTGTGTGTGTGTGTGTGTGTGTGTGTGTGTGTGTGTGTGTGTGTGTGTGTGTGTGTGTGTGTGTGTGTGTGTGTATGCAGGGTAGTTGCCTACACGTGTGCATGATGCGTGATGCGGTGAACACAGTGTGGGGAATGCTTAGTGCAGGCAGCGATGCACAGGAGAGAGGGAAAGGGAAAGAGAAAGAGATAGAGAGAGAGAGAAAAAAAAAAAGAGAGAGAGAGAGAGCACAGTGCCGTGGTAAATAAGGCAGTGAGTGTGAGCCAGCCAGGTCATTGCAATACATATTAGTGGTCACGTATATTCTGAATCTTAACACGACTTTTCAACGTATTTATGTCTGGAAACTATTCATGACTGCCTCCATAAACTCCTCTCTCTCCCTTTCACTCCTCCTCCCTACCCTTCCTCCTCTTTTCACCTCCCTCTCCCTCTCTTCTCACGCTATTCTTTTCCCTTTCCTCACATTCCATCCTTCACTTTTCACTCTCCTTCCTTATCACCCTTCTTCCTCCCTTGCCTCACGCTGATGTCGCTAGATTTTGGTAAATATTCGAAATTTCACCGAGTTACGTGCGTTCTAACCTGGCATTACGCGAGATAAAGAGTGTTGTGTGTACCTCGAGGCCAACGCGCTGGATATGTGGACGGAGAATGTCACGACCTTGTCTCTCAGAAAAATACTTTATGACACAGCGTTCATTGCCCTCTAGACGCCTTGCACTACGAGGGTGAGAAGATAAAGGTAAGGTCAAACATACGTGTGACCTTCACTGACCTTTATTCGTTCTTAAAGCCCGAAATGAATGCCAGGAAAAGGTAAAATGTGTCCATGTGTTGTTTGATAATAAATGATGAGTACTTTTTATCCATATGAAGGTCAAAGGTGAGGTTAAAACTTAAGTGTGTGACCTTAAGTGAGTTTCATTCGCTCTTTAAGGTCGATGTGATGGTTGGGAAGGGGTAAGATACGTCGCTTATGTTCTAATACCATGAATGAAGTGTAATTTTCAACGGTGCGAGATATCTTGAAGTAGTATCTAGCACGTTAAGTCTTTTGTTCACACTCTCGTTATGGTGTTGTAGTTCATGAAGACAAGATACGAGGAGGGAACACGCCGGCCAAAAGACAATGTTTAAAGAAAGAAATAAAAAAAACAACTGCACATCACAAACTCGGGAACAACTGTGACGAAGAAGAAGAAGAAGAAAAAAATAACCCCGCAATACAACCACAAGGAGAGCATTCAAACGAGACCTGAAAAGAAGACATCGGAGACCAAACAGAGACGAGACCAACACAGAAGGAAAACAACAAAGTATGAAGAGAGACTCAGATCCACAACACAGAGCCTCGAGCCCAACACGAAGGGAGAAACACAAGGTCGGGAAAACAAAAGACAGGGAAAAAGAAACACAGAGGGACAACAGTAAAGAGAGAGAGAGAGAGAGAGAGAGAGAGAGAGAGAGAGAGAGAGAGAGAGAGAGAGAGAGAGAGAGAGAGAGAGAGAGAGAGAGAGAGAGAGAGAGAGAGAGACAAAAACCTCAAATCTGAAAAAAAACCCACAACAAACACTCAGGAAACACAAAGTCGACGCTGCAAAAAACACTTGGTCTGGTATTTACCTTCGAGGAAGAATTGCATCGTGTCGTTGTTGAGGTTATCGAGGAGCGGCTGCATGGTCTCCAGCGTGAGTGTCTCGAGCACGTTGGCGCGGATGTCCAGGTGAAGAATGCTGGAGGCGGGTTTGAACACCTCGCTGCCCAGAGTTAGCAGTTTGTTGTCCTGCGGTGACGGAGAGGCAAAGGAAGGGTTAGATTAGGCTTCAAACACAAGCACACACAAACACACACACACACACACACACACACACATACACAAACACACACACACACACACACACACACACACACACACACACACCTGCAGGTTGAGGCGTTGCAGCCGCTCAAGTCCGTGGAAGCCGTTCGGGGCGATGTACTTGAGTGAGTTTTCCTGCAGGTCGAGGGTCCGTAGTGCTTGAAGGTCACGGAAAGTCTTGTCGCCAATGACTTCGATGCGGTTCTTGTGGAGGTCGAGACGCTCCAAAGACTGCAAGCCCTTGAAGGTGTCGGGCGTGATTACCTGATGGAGAGAGAGATACATGTGTTACTTGAGGTGTATTGCCATAACACATTAACCTTTCACTCATCCAATGTAGTGTTACGTAGCGCTGGGTCGGTGTTTGTGTTTTATCGTGTTTGATTCCTCATGTGTAATTACCTGTGTTGTGTTCACCTGTATGTTTGTGTAATTATCCTTTCCTTGTGTAAAATGCATTATGTTTCGGGGTACACGTGTTGGGTTTTTATCAGAGGAAGGTACTGTTGTTGTGTACACTTCCGTTAATGTTTCTCACCGACCCTTCACTCCCCTCCTTCCCTTCACTTTCTATAATGGTGAGCCATGATCAGCGGGACCTACAACCTACTGTCACACTACATTGTTTCACCACTGCTGCTACCCTCCCACCCACCCTTATAAGCCTCCCTTCAAGCCTCCTTAAACAAATTCTTCCTTCAGACGGGGTTGTGTAAGCCTTGCCTCTCCTTCTAATTTACACTGCCTCGATGTCTAAGTCTGGTCTACCGTGCCTCTTGTACTACGTTACGTGAAATTGTTTGATTATGTGAGTATTATTATGTCTGAGAGAAATCCTCGCCTATCTATTTCCTCCGTTTGTTTAATCTAATCCAATGTCTATTCTTTGGGTTACATTTAATGGTTGGTGTAATTTGTTATGGTTCGAAGTGATACACCGTCTGAGGATGTTGTGTTCAAGATCTGGGATGTTTCCGTCTGAGAACATTAATTTTGTACAGCTTGATTAATTTCAGTCACTCGTGTAATTCCTACGTCCACCAATGCAGCTCAGCGACACTAACTCTTGGAATATGTATGATTCTAGCCTCCCAACCTTTCTCTCTCTCTCTCTCTCTCTCTCTCTCTCTCTCTCTCTCTCTCTCTCTCTCTCTCTCTCTCTCTCTCTCTCTCTCTCTCTCTCTCTCTCTCTCTCTCCTCGGCCTAATAGAACGTAGATTTATAGGCTGGAAAAAGCTAATGTCTGACCTACGCCATCTTGAACACCAGTGACGTCATAAGTAAGGTGAGGAGTTCTGAGGGCTATGGAAGTGGGAAATAAATGACCTCTTTAGAACCATAATGAGGCTAAGGGGGGTATGGTAATCGTCTTGGTGATTTATATAATGGGGAAAGAACTAGTGGTACTATTACTACTATTACTGCTGTTGCTGCTGTTGCTGCTGCTACTACTGCAGGCCTTTTATGGAATATTTAGTGGAATCCTGGATGTTAAGGCCTCCTCCTCTTCCTCTTCTTCTTCTTCTTCCTCCTCCTCCTCCTCCTCCTCCTCTTCCTCCTCCTCCTCCTCCTCCTACTACTACTACTACTACTACTACTACTACTACTACTACTAATAATAATAATAATAATAATAATGATAATAATACAACAAGAACTACTACTACTACTATTACTACTACAACTACTACTACTTATGCTGCTGTTGTTACTACTATTACCATCACTACCACTACATCACCATCTACCACACCTTCAACTACTACTACCACTACCACACCCACACCACGCCCACCAGTACATCCCCCAACACCGCCACACACTCACATGGATTTGGTTGGAGAAGAGGTCCAGCTCCACCAGACTGTGCAGGCCCTGGAAGGCACGGTCATGCACGATGGTGATGTTGTTCCGGTCGATGTACAGCTTGGTCAACTTGGGCAGGTCTGTAAACACATGTCTGTTGATCTCCGAGATGTGGTTTTCACCGAGGGAGAGCGTGTTAAGGGCGGGCAAGTGCGTGAAGGCGTTGCGGGCCAGTGTAGCGATGGAGTTCCTTGAGAGGGAAACCTTGGACAGCGTGGTGGAGTTGCCCGAAGCTGTACGCCCGAACGTTCTTGAAGGTGGCGTATTGTACCTGTTGGAGAAAGGAGAGTGGTGGTGAGTGGTGGTGAGTGGTGGTGTGTGGTGGTGTGTGGTGGTGAGTGGTGGTGAGTGGTGGTGAGTGGTGGTGAGTGGTGGTGTGTGGTGGTGTGTGGTGGTGAGTGGTGGTGAGTGGTGGTGAGTGGTACAGTGGTGATGAGTGGTGGTGTGTGGTGGTGGTGGTGGTGATGAGGTGGTGTGTGGTGTGTGGTGGTGATGTGGTGGTAGTGGTGGTGGTGGTGGTGGTGGTGGTGGTGGTGGTGGTGGTGGTGGTGGTGGTGGTGGTGGTGGTGGTATTATGTCTTGCACGCAGAAAATATCTTAATGACCGTCCCTTCAGGTAATTTCAAGCTTAACACAAAATTTCAACGCAAAAAATAGATACGAGTAAATTCCAGAAGCTTATAAGAAACACATCACTTGGGTCGAGGCATGATATTATTAAAGAAAAAAAAATATATATTAATAAAAGTCTTTGATCGACCTTAACACTGACACACTTCAATGAGTCCAGTCCGGCAGATCCTTCGTCCGAGTCACTGAGGCAAGACACAGGCATGGAGTGTGTTTTAAGACTTCCATTTGTGTGGCAGGATCGCAGGTGAAAAATACGTCACTGGTATAAAAGTTGTAGTAAACGGATTTGAACTCAGTGGCAACGCGATGTGTGATGTAAGTGTCCCATATCTACCTGACTTTACCTTTGTCAGTCATCATCATCATCATCATCATCATCATCATCTATTACTCTCTCCTCATCCTTTTCCATCGTTCGCTTATTCCATTTCTCTCTCTCCAAACCTTGTCTTTGTTTCGTAAAGCCTCAAGAATCTGATCATCAAGTTAACATGAACTGAACTAACACTACAAATGAGGTAAATATCTCGTCTCACTTTGTATTACGTATTCCCTCCTATCAGCCATCCTTCCTTTGATCTGTGGCTTATCATAGTAGTATTCTCATTGATCAGACATTCAGTAAGCCTTTCCAGAACTACATCAAGGTAAATAACTTAATTTGCGACTGTGAATGCGTTACTAGAAATGATGTTTATAGTTTCTAGTTATGTTCGTATTAATCACTACGTTAACTTAGGCTTCTTGTGTCCTGTTCCTTGATCGTTGCAGTGATTAATTTCCTCTTAACTAAACAATGTTGTGGGAGATCCAAGAAGATTTATATTGACTATGTTTCTTTGTCTGAATTCTCCTTTTAGAGCAGAGCATCCTTAATGTATACAAACAAACACTAACACGTTATACACACACAGCTAACGGTGAGTATAGGGAACAGATAGGCAACTTGACACCAGCAAAATTCGTGCCATAAACCACATGAACTACACTGTAATCACCACCACGCAGCAGCAGGTGAGTGTTAGGGAAGGAAACACTTGGTGGGAGTGGTGCCGCGGGAGTGATGAAACTTTCCCTTGAATCTCATAAGACGGTTCTAAAACAATTTCCACTCCGTGTTTGCCCTCCGCCCCCATCCTGCGGGCGTGGGGTCATCAGGCTCTAGGGCTGCTCACGGGCTCTATAATCACAGTAATTGGCTGTCCTAAGGCAAACAGTCCACTTTCCTTCCAGTCTCGTGTTTCATCACAGCCGGATCCAGATAATAGATTTCATAGACGAACAATTTAGCCTCATTATGTTACCGGCAGCAGACCTAATTAGCTTAATCACCAATCAGGGAACACAAGACCACTATTATATTCTACCTTAAGCTGAAAGAGTAACAAAATACAGGACGGCCAGACCGAAAAGTAGCAATCTTCTGTGCTTGGGGTTCGCTCAAGGGCAGGGGGAGGGGGAGGGGGGGAAGGGCGGGGGGGGGGTCAGGCCTCCTTCCCACAACTTGGATGCTTGCAGGGCGGGGTATCAGGTCGCCTCGGGAAGTTAAGGCAGATCAGGTTACCGGAGTTTCCTTATTATCTCTATACAGCGGCACAAGGAAGGTATTCTCATCCATGTTGATCTATGTATCTATCACATTATTCATGGATTTATTCACTTATTTACTCATTCACTGGGTTAGTTATTCATCTATTTGCTCTTGTCTGCTGCTTGTATGTTTAAGAGGCAAGTTAAATCTTCCTTATAAATACATGAACGAATTTGATAAGTTGCGAAGCTTCAGGAGCCGACATGACCTTGGAACTCTCTTGTTACATTGATGATAAAGTTTAATTCTGGAGGTTCGTCTTTTCTTTTGTGATTATTGTTAGTCTGTGTATGTAACGGAGGATTGAGTTGCTCTCCCGCCCACCCGCCCACCCACCCACCAGTCTATCCACCTGTTCACTTGTACTACAGAAATACAAATGAAAAATAAAAAATAAATAACTGAATAGATAAATGAATTGATAAAGGAAGAACAAAATTGGATGAATAAATCAATAACTAGATAAACAAAAATAAAAATAAAAATATGATAAAGGATATTACATAACAGATGAATAAGATATAACTTTTAAGTGAAATACAAATTAATTGATCAAAAATTAAAGTAAAATACAAATAATGAAATAGAAATAAAAAATGTATAATATAATTAAATGACAACAACAACCACCAGCCCTTTGTATAGAAGTAAAGCCTCCACTCCACCACACATATACACTTTATATAAACAAGAAAACCTCCACTTGCCTATTTCCCTCCACACACACAACCTTTGCAAACCAGGAGAGACAGAACCATTCACCCACCTGTAGGTCCCCCAAACACTCACCCATTACCTCACCCACTCACTCATCCATTACCTCACCCACTCACTCACCCATTACCTCACCCACTCACTCATCCATTACTCACCCACTCATCACCCACTCATCCATCTCACCCACTCACCCATTCACTCATCCATTACCTCACCCATTCACTCATCCATTACCTCACCCACTCACTCACCCATTCACTCATCCATTACCTCACCCACTCACTCACTCATCCATTACCTCACCCACTCACTCATCCATTACCTCACCCACTCACTCACCCATTCACTCATCCATTACCTCACCCATTCACTCATCCATTACCTCACCCACTCACTCATCCTTCTACTTATATTACTTCCTACATTGACTCATTCATTCACCCAACCCATCCATGTGCAGCCCCTCCACCACTACACTCACCAACCACTCATTCACCCACCTACACTCACCCATTAGATCTTAGACACTTTTTTTTTCTTTCTCTCTCTCTCTCTCTCTCTCTCTCTCTCTCTCTCTCTCTCTCTCTCTCTCTCTCTCTCTCTCTCTCTCACCTCAAACATCTCTATGCTGGGGAGATGCATGACGGCCACTGTTGGGATGCTCTTCAGGGTACCGTCAGGGCGAAGGTGAAGGGTGAGTCGCTTGATCTTGGTTTGCGACATGAAGCCTTCCCAGATGAACTCATTCTCGGAGGTGTCGTTGAAGATCCAGCAGTTACCTTCCTCCGCCTGTTGAGAGAGAAGAAGAAGAGTGATGCGTGAGTGTGGGAGGAAGATACAAGGAGAGAGGGACGGAAGGAAGATGTGAAGGATAAACTATAGATAATAAAGGACATTTGTTTATCTATAAGGTGCTTGTGATGGGGTATATATCCTAAACGCGAGAGTTCTTAAGGCTTATACTGCAAATAAAAGTATAGATCACATAACTAATCTCACCTTACACTATTAGAACCTATATATACTCCCTGTGGCTCTATAGGAATGGTTATAATCGAAATTAAGACGGACGGGTTACGGCAGACAATGTAACGACAGACGATACACTATCCAGGTAAGAAGAGGACCTAGAGGCGAGCTTCCACACCTTCCACCTACGTACGTACGGTGATCATTATGTTACCGTTGAGTGGAAGGTGTGAGGAGAGTGGTGAGGAGAGTGTAGAAGAAGACGGATTGAAAAAAAAGGTTTGGGTAAGGGCAGGAAGTGGGGATTTGTTTGATGGGGAAGGGAGTGGTGGGGATGTTTGGTGATGGAGGGAGTGGTTGGGGTGTTTGGTGGGGGAAGGTGGTGGGGAGTGTTGAGTAGCGGAAGTGAGTGTGTGCCTGGTGAGGGTGTGTGTGCCTGGTGAGGGTGTGTGTGCCTGGTGAGGGTGTGTGTGTGTGTGCCTGGTGAGGGTGTGTGTGCCTGGTGAGGGTGTGTGTGCCTGGTGAGGGTGTGTGTGCCTGGTGAGGGTGTGTGCGGTGGTAACATGAGCCAGAGTATGTTAACACGAGGCAGGCTGTGGTAACATCAAGTGCCAGTGTTGCCCCGCCGTTCACCCTGCCCGTCATCTTCAGGCCGCGCGGCACCTTGGTGGGGGTGATGACACAGCGTTGCCTCGGACGAGTTCCTCAACACAACGGAACACAATAACCAGGAAGGGAACGTGACTGATGGAGGATCACGTGACCCTCGGTGTCTAATCAAGACATTTACCCAAAGTTATGGTTCACTTCTTGTCCATTACCACACCACGCAATGTTCGTGTCGGTGTCTGTGCACGCAGGCATGCATGTATTTGCTCATGTGCGTGTGTACGTGTGTGTGTGGTAGTGGCTAACGACACGCCCACAGCCTGGCCGCGCCTTCCTCTCCCTCGCCTTGGGAACCAATTCATGGTGTCCCCCGGGACTGCGTACACCACGGGCTGGCGGGCCTGGCGAGGCTCGCAGCCTTGCATGCCGCCTCCTACTTAGCGGGAGCGGCCGCCCAAGCATCGGTAGACGCCGCCATGCTAATGACTGCCGCGCCGCGTCACATAACGAGTCCTACTTCATGCTGCCTAAAAGCCAAACTTCCGGAAGAGCATCCTATAACGAAAGGCAACGGAGGACATAAACATTAAAATGCTTCTAAGAGTTGTGCGTTTTATCACCAGTGAGTCTGTGTTGTCCCTTTACTGGCCTGCGCCGGGAAAATAAAGCATCTCCTACACCCTTATTACGGCTCACTACACTTCATATATATAACAACACACACACACACACACACACACACACACACACACACACACACACACACACACACACACACACACACAACACTGGTGTGACAAAGTTAATATCACATCAATGATTTTGTTGTAAATAATGAATATACACGTATGAATAATAGAAAAATAAGATAATAAAAAAAGACTACAATTTGTGAGTGAGGAGGAGGAGGAGGAGGAGGAGGAGGAGGAGGAGGAGGAGGAGGGAGGAGGAGGAGGAGGAGGAGGAGGAGGAGGAGGAGGAGGAGGAGGAGGAGGAGGAGACAGTGAGGGTGGAGACAATGGATAAAGTAGAGGAGGTGGGAGAAAGGAAGATGAGAAACTGCAAAGTAGGCGAAGAAGGGTAATAATAATAGTAATAGTAATAATAATAATAATAATAATAATAATAATAATAATAATAATAATAATAATAATGATAATAATAATGATAACACTAATAACAATGAAAATAATAGTAGTAGGAAGAGGAAGAAGAAGCAGTAATTTATTGACCAGGCAACTTACACAATGCTATCGACTTACACACACACACACACACACACACACACACACACACACACACACACACACACACACACACACACACACACACACACACACACACACAAAAAAAAAGAATAGATACATAAAATAATAAATGAATAAATAGTAAAGGAATCGTGTTGTCGTTCAAGGTAATAATAATCCCGATAAGTGACAAGATTACAAGTTCAAGGAGAAAGGGATTACAGAGCAGCTTAAATATATAAATAAAACAAGGAGGAATTTCACCGTAAACCCATAACATTACTTCACTTACTGACTTTATCATTATTTCATTATTTCCTTTCTTCATTATCATTGTACTGCTTCCTTTGTCATCGTATTTACATTGCTTTTCATTTGACTTGCATATTATTTCGTTTTTTTTATTATTATTGGTCTGTTTTAGTTCAGCATCGTGCCGTGGTGGTGGTGGTGGTGGTGGTGGTGGTGGTGGTGGTGGTGGTGGTGGTGGTGGTGGTGGTGTGGTGGTGGTGGTGGTGGTGGTGGTGTGTGGTTATGGTGATCATGTCATTGTTTCACTATAACTTTTTCTTGTATTTTGTGGAGGAAAGAAAAAAAAAGGTCTCATTTTTTTTTTTTCATTCTATAAATTGTAGTTTTATGTTCTGTATGGAGATAACTTTCTTTATTTCCTCTTTTCTTTATCACTGAAAGCATCTGTAAGTACTTTAATAATAACTATATATTATTTTTCTATCACTATGTTGTATCATGAAGTTGACACCTTTCTGTATTATATAACTTGTTTTTTGAGGTCCCCAGGCAGGCAGGTAGTGTGTCAGTATTCACTCACACTCACACTCACACTCACACTAACACTCACACTACACTACACTACACTACACTACACTACACTCACACTAACACTCACACTCACACTCACACTTACACTTACACTTACACTCACACTCACACTAACACTCACACTAACACACACTCACACTAACACTAACACTCACACTAACACTCACACTCACACTCACACTCACACTAACACTCACACTCACACTAACACTAACACTCACACTCATACTAACACTCACACTAACACTTACACTAACACTTACACTCACACTCACACTCACACTCACACTAACACTAAACTATCACACTCACACTCACACTAACACTAACACTCACACTCACACTAACACTCACACTCACACTCACACTCACACTCACACTAACACTAACACTCACACTAACACTCACACTAACACTCACACTAACACTCACACTAACACTCACACTCACACTCACACTCACACTATCACGACACTTGCCTCACAACACACCTCACACATAACACTCACACGAAGCTAAAACCACCATATTGACACCAACAAACAAACAAAAATAGTGAATAAAACAATACTATATTCACTTATAATACTTCTCGCTCAATGAATGAATGAAGGAATCTTTTTAATAATTTCACTACAGTTGAACATAAATGAATATAAATGCTTAGTGGTCCCCTGGGGTGCTGTGGGGTCACTCGGCACTAGTATATACATATTTTTTTTTTATATATTTTGTGTTGCTTAATGGTCTGGTTCGTCCTAATGGTATGTAATAACCATCACTTACTTTTTATTATCATTGTGAAAATACCCACTTGGTTGGGGAGGCAGCTGACTGGTGCTACTACTGGTGCTTGGACAGACAGACAGACAGACAGACAGACAGACAGACAGACAGGCAGGCAGACAGGCAATAAGACAGACAGACAGACAGACAGACAGACAGACAGGAGGCTTTAATATTATAGATTATTGGTGGTAGTAATGGTCTTAGTGGTTCTGGTTACGGCGGTGGTAGTGGAAGTGGTAGAAAGAGTAACATTAATAGTAGTAGTAGTAGTAGTAGTAGTAGTAATAGTAGTAGTAGTAGTAGTAGTAGTAGTAGTAGTAGATAGTATAGTAGCAGTTGTAGACAATATAGTAAGATTATTAAAAAAGTAACAGCAGGAACAGAAGTAGTAGTAGTAGTAGCATGTTAGCGATACGTAGCAGCAGCAGCAGCAGTATTCCCCTCTCTGCTCCCCTTACCCTCACCGCTTTGCAAATCCTCCCCCAATCAATGAACAATAATCAACAACACACACACACACACACACACACACACACACACACACACACACACACACACACACACACACACACACACACACACACACACAAACACACACACACACACACACAGGACAAAAATCATGTATGAGACGGGACATGCACGTGTAATAGAAATCGGGTCATGCATATGTGTGAAATTACCTCCATGTATTATATAGAGCCACTGGAAGGAGGGGAAGGAGAGGGGAAGGAGGGGGAAGGAGAAGGAAGGAGAGAGAAGGAGGGAAGGAGGGGAAGGAGAGGGGGAAGGAGGGGAAGGAGAGGGGGAAGGAGGGGAAGGAGAGGGAAGGAGAGGGAAGGAGAGGGAAGGAGAGGGAAGGGTCTTATCGAGTCGGGTTGCTTGCGAGTGAGTTGTGCTTGGCATGTCCTGAGCCGGTCATGTTTATTTTGCATTCCGATGTGTTAGAGAGGACGGTGGGTGGGCGGGTGGGTGGGCGGGTGGATAGGTGGGTGGTGTTGTGAGGGTGGAGGCAGGGCGGGAGGCTGACATCACCGCCCTTTGCTTGCCTCGCTTGACTTGCACGAATGTAAGTGTCACGCTGTTATAATATTCCTTTTTTTCTTACTCTCTTAGATGCCAAAGGTCTTCTGTTGGTCCACTAACTTAAATATTAATGTTGTATGAACGCATTTCTACTTCAAATATATTGTTAGTACCTGTAATGACTGATAAGATAATGACTGACTCACCCATTAAGCTACACACCTCTGATACCTTCTACGAAACACCTTATGGATGCGTGAAGTGAAGGTGAGGACTGAGAGGACGAAGAGAACAGAGGCATAGAAGTAATGTATTCAAGGAGGCATTAAGGAAGGAGGTGGTGGTGGTGGTGGTGGTGGTGGTGGTGGTGGTGGTGGTGGCCTGCAGTGCACCACGCTACGCAGCAAAGACTAAAGAGGGCGGGACACACACAACGATCACATACTAACTATTATGAAAAGTAAACACGAGGTAGTCAAGAAAATTAAGGTTTTAACTGCTAGAATCAACACGGGGAAACTTGACGACTTAAATGAGTGCGTTCAAATGACGTTATTATAGAGTTTTGTGCTGAAGGAAGAAAGGTCAATGAACATAGTCTTGTCTTATGTTTACTTGTCTGTAACTCTTTTTTTTTGTTTTGTTTAGGTATCATTTCAAAATCTCACCAACTACCCTTCAAACGAGAGAGAGAGAGAGAGAGAGAGAGAGAGAGAGAGAGAGAGAGAGAGAGAGAGAGAGAGAGAGAGAGAGAGAGAGAGAGAGAGAGAGAGAGATACTCCTCCTTCACCTCCTCTTTCTAACCCATCTTATTCTCTTCCACATCATCACCGCGGCACTTTCTCTAATCCACCTGCAGGCAAGAAGGAGATACACGCCGCAGAAAAACATCAAACACGTGTAGGTCGACCAGAGAGCATTACAAAACCACGTCTCACACCTTCTACCCAATTCTCTTTATCTCTCTGTGTCTATCTCTACATAAATCGTCACCTCTATCATCCTCATTATCTTTATCTTTACCTTCATATCCCCAGCACTCCACCTTCTTTACCCATCCTTAGCATGCACATCCTCACTGCTCCTCTCACCTACCAAACACACGCCCGTAGGAGAGGAAGGCTAAGGGACCACAGCGGGAATGTCACTCTAACCAAGTCCTCATCTTCATCCCTCGCCACTAAACCATTGTCAGTATTGGCTTGAATCACATTAGGAGAGTGACATTCTTCCCTTCCTCCCTGCCCTTCCCTGCCCTTCCCTGCCCTTCCCTATCTTCCCTGCCCTTCCCTGCCCTTCCCTGCCCTTCCCTGCCCTTCCCTAGCTTACCTTGTCTAGATCAAGGACGT
>JAPQNM010000008.1:1775512-1783012 GCA_029783475.1 Metacarcinus magister
TTAGCAAAGGTCGGGTGCAGGAAGGGCAGCGTGGCCTTCTGGAGATGCAAAATGTTTTCCTCAGACTAATTTTTTCATTATTCTTGATTCTTGCTTCCCTGTTGCCTTACGTGGGCGGCAAAAAAACTTTATGGTGTAAATAATAATGTAATTGACTATGTTAAGACTATTACCACCGTTTATCTTTCTGTGTGTGTTAACGTTTGTCTGTATACCAGCCTGCAATGACGGGATTAAAAGGGAACATGTGCAAGTTAGATGCATACAGGCAACAGTGACACAGGGTCGAGGGACGTGACCAGAGCACAGCACCGCCCATTAACCAGCGCGTCACCACCTACACCACCACCACCATGCTCACTCCCATGTGTGTGTGTGTATGTGTGTGTGTGTGTGTGTGTGTGTGTGTGTGTGTGTGTGTGTGTGTGTGTGTGTGTGTGTGTGTGTGTGTGTGTGTGTGTGTTAAGATATAGGTGTAACTTTCTTTGCTGTATTTTCTTTTTATATTTTTTGATTTTGACCTAAATAAAAATAAGTGTCTGTCTGTCTGCTTGTTTCTGTTTGTGTGTTTCCCTCCTTCAGTACAACCAGTGGCAGGTCTCGTGCTGTGTTCCCGTGGCTGTGATGCTGTACTACCGTTGCGTGTGTCTGCCTTCCACTTCAGTAAAGGTGAGGAGCTGAGCCACCAAGCCTATCGTATTTTTCACACCCAACAAGCCATACACGGGGAAGAGCAAATTTTTTTTCTTTCATTATATAATTACCAGCAGTTAAATTTGGTATATTGTGACTGGTACGCTTGGGGGGGAAAAAATGTGTTGTTGTGTACATTCTTATACTTGATCCAATTTATATACAACGTAACCTATTTCATACCTGTTCGTTGGGTTTATAATTACATCGGCTGCCAGGGTGAACGTTAAGTGAATATCAGTCTTGCTCCGATAGTGTGAATGCTGATTAAGAAGACCATGAAGTTATACAATACTCACTCACATCTTACCGGAGATCAGCCTCGTCACTAAGGATTTAAGTCTTTACCATCACCTCGTCCTGCATTGCCTAAACATACTATTAATTCCTCACTGATTACTTGGTGATTACGGACTCGGCACTATTAAAATACACACACACACACACACACACACGCACACTAGTTATACGTAATTACTCTAAGGTAATATCAATTTCAAGCGCACTAAGACTATTTATATATACTTTTAACATTAAGTATCACTGTCGTTGTGTATTTCCTCCTGGCACTTAACTTTCACACTTTTTTGCACTGAAATGTAATAATTGGTTCATGTTTCTTCCGTTCGTCGTATTTGTATAGTTCACCGCGAGGCCGTGAGTGGCGCCACGTGTATATGGCAATGGGTATCTTGGAACACTTAACTCTGATCTTGCTTTAATAACTTCCAATCACATCATCACCATCACCATCACCATCATCATCATCATTATAATTGTTTAGTTTACAGCCATCATCACTGGGCCTCAGCGGGACACACTTCACCTCTCACAATTTAAAGCTCCATTCATGTCTACGTCAACCATTCATTTACTACAGTTCAACGTACGTGCTGGCCTTGTTTCTACAGCTTACTCTTCTTTTACCTCTACACAACACCTGTAACCACGCGTACAACACCCTCCCCCCTATACACACACACACACTCACACACACCCACACACACAGCTGTTCCCACTACCAGGTAAAACACTGCTAACTGAACACAGGTAACACCAAGGTATCCTCACGTGGTGGTAGTGGCGCGGCGGAGTAGTGGTGGCGACTCTCCTCTGAGCGGGAAGAGAGGAGAGTCTTGACCTGAACCATAAAGTCTCCTCTCGTCCTACTCTTCCCGCCCCTTCCTTACCCTCCCCCAACCCTACCCTACCCTGCCCTGCCCTGCCCTGCCCAGCTCCCTCCAGAAATACCCTTCTCCCATGCACTCACGGCAAGGCCATACCCCCCCCTATACGCACTCACTCACTCACACATACACCCACACCCACACACACCCACACCCACACACACACACACACACACACACACACACACACACACACACACACAGATCGCATTTCATAAAGTACTCAAGCTCCCAATGACGTCTTGTAAGGTATGTAATGTTATCTCACAGGGAGTAGGAAATGAAGTCACAGTGGTCGGGGTGTTTGTTCTTTGAGGTGACAGTGCCGCCGCCTCCAAGCTGGATGTGACCTTAACAACATGTATACTCTTAACTCTTGACTCCCCTCTCCTCCTCCTCCTCCTCTTCCTCTTCCTCTTGTTGTTCCTCTTCTTCTTCTTCGCCTCCTGGTCGTTACTTATGTTGTCTTCCTATCCACTTACTCTTCTTGTGCTTGTTCCTCTTTGTTCTTCCTCTCTCTCTCTCCTCCTTCACCTTCTCCTCCACTTCTTCCGTCTCCATATCTTCTTCCTATATCTTCCTTCCTCCCCCACTCGTTCTCCTACATCTCTTCCTGCGCCATCTCTATCTTGTTCCACTTCTCCTCCTCCTCGTCCTCCTCCTTGTCTTCGTTCTCCATCGTGCTGGCTCGGAACGTGACTCTGGCCGCCCATCAATGCAGGAACCCGCCCCCCGCCCCCCCGCCCCCCATAAGAATCCCTTTAAAGAAGTTAATTGCGATGACCGTCTTAATGCACGCACACAAAATATAACCACAAATAACATTACTAAACAAGGAAAATAACATTCCCAAACGCCTTAAGTATGCACACAAAAAGGGAAAAATCATGCCAGACCCTCACGCAACGTTTCCTCAGTGATGCTAAAATTATAAAAGAAAAACAATCACGGATAAAAACTTTAATGATGCCTTGTTAACACATTTATCGCGCACATTACCGGATTTGTGCAACGCGATCCGCTCATTACCGTCGCCGCTGAGTTACCGGCGACGCGAGGCAGCGACGCTAGACACGACGCGGGACTCTCCTCGACCCAACACAGGCAATAACAGATAATGACTTAATTGTGACACACTACCCAATCACGGCACGAGATTTAAACAAGAAAAAAAGAAGTGAAGTATCCATTAGGTGGCCGCGGCGAGGTCTCCAAGCGTAAATACCACGTCCCTTCGCGGCCATATACCACGGCTGGGGATCTGTAATTACCCACTACATTATGCAAGCAAAACATTTAATTGGGTTGCGGAGGCAGAGGCGGTGTCGTGGAGTGGCCGCTGCTGCCCCTCACCCCTCACTCCTTCCCCTCATCCTCCACCCTCCGCCTCTCACCTGCTTCCTCGCTTTATCGCGAAATTATAGTCGACTAACGCTGCAGTGCAAGTCAGATCCCCTCTCGTGCATCCCCTTCCCCTCACTTCCCCTTCCTTACCCGCACCGGCCCGTGTTCTCCTCAGTCTTAAATTATGATACGTTCCTAAACAAAAAAATATTCGTTTAAGAAATTATGATAATCAATTTCCAGAGCCGCACCTCTCGCTGGGAAGGAGGAGGAGGGGGTCTTGGGGGGGGAGGGGTTGGGGGGGGCATTATAAGCTTATCCAAAGTTCAGTGTCCAAGGATTTACATGCATTGGCTCGGCGTCAAGGCTCACGACCTGCCTCCACCTCCAACCAATTACTGACTATTTATTAAGAAGACGTATTTGTCTCCCCGGGCGAGGACAGCGTCAGTGTCAAGGCTGAGTGACACTTTTTTTTCCCCTCTCGGTGCAACATCTGCCGCGCCGGTAATTAGTTTCACTCTTGGCAAACTAATTATCACATTGCGCGAGGGTGACAACAGGTAAAAATTGCGCAGCACAAAAGTAAAACCTGAAAATTAAATGGAGTTTCACCGTAAATTAGACTCACGGTAAAGGTTGACTAATGCAAAGAAAAAGTTTCATTCAAACACAACTATGCCAAGCCTGGGTCTGTTAGGCCAGATTTCAGCGGCCATGAGAGAGGGAGAACCACGGAGGGAACTCAGATGATGTAAAGGAAGGAGGAGGGACGCCATGGAAGGTTAAAGGGCGCTAAATACATAAAAAAAACTAATAGGATTTGAAGAACAAGAAAGGGAAATCCAGATGAATGCGGAAAGATAACCACACATGCATCAACACACATACAGAATCGAAGGAAAAAGAAGCTATAGGATCAAAGCACGTTAGGAAGAGATCAGAAACACAAGGATATATAAGTAGAAGTTTGAGAGAGACGCAAGTAGCCAGAGGGAGGTGAAATAATGCACTGTGGAGGGGCAGGACGAGGTAAGGGAAGGCACTGAACCCAATGAAGAGTAAAGGGAAGCAAAGGGGAGGTAAGACAGCTAAGGGGCATCCAGCATGACCCTGATTTCCCCTTGTCTCCCCTTCCTCCCCCTCTGCCTGGCGCCGCGGGGGAAGGGCGGCTCCTCGGCGTTACATGAAGCAGGATTTTAGCTCAACAACTCCTGGAGCGGCGAGGCATTAATGGCTGACCTTCGTAGGCTTCATGTTACTCTGGAAAGGTCAGGTGCTCCACTAAGGCGGTGTGTGTGTGTGTGTGTGTGTGTGTGTGTGTGTGTGTGTGTGTGTGTGTGTGTGTGTGTGTGTGTTAGTTAACTTCTTTATCTAGTTTGTGTCTCATTTCAACTGTCTTATAAATTTTCTCAATCCTCTTCCTCTCTAAACGCACATTTTCACGTTCCAGTTAGTTTGTACAACACACACACACACACACACACACACACACACACACACGCACACGCACACCACACGCACACGCACACACACACACACACACACACACACACATATATCGCTTCACTTCCCTCTATCTTTGTCTTCCATTACTTTACCTTCCCTTCCCTTCCCTCCCTCCCTCCCTCCGTGTCATCTAATTATCCCTTCCCTTCTCCCCTCAGTAACTTCCTCCCTCCCTCTCCACCCTGATTTCCCTCATCCCCTTCATTTCCTTCTACTCCTCCCTCATTCTTTACCACTGATCGTTGAATCCCTTTACCTCCCATGACTCCCAATTACACCAATCCCTTCATTCCTGCTCCCCAATCTGACCCCTTTCCAATCCCTAAATCTCCCTACTCCAATCTCCAATCTCCCTTCCCCTTACCCTCCCTTTCCAGCGTCTCCTGTAACCCATTAGCTGATGAGCCTCGCCGTGCACCATCACTCTAGTCTCGCACTGCTTTGGGTGTTCATAAGGGAGCCGGACAGCCTGCCGCGGCGTCTCTAGCGGGGCGTCTTTAGCGGGGCGTTACAGGCGGGGACACACTGTAACCTATTGATGTGTAGCTAACTATGACACGTGGGTTTACTGTCTCGTGGGACTGTATACGTATTGACAAAGTTAATGAGGGTCTTTTTTCATTCCTTTCCTCCCCCTTCCATCTTTCTCTTCTCTCCCTAACCCTTTTATATTTTTTTCTTCTTTCCTCTCTCGTTTCCTTGCTGTCTCTGTGATCACCTTTCCTTCCTCCCTTCCTCCCTGTCTCTTTTAGTCCGCTGTCCTGTCCACCTTCTAAGGAGAGACGGATGGGTGGTGGCGTGCCTGTGTGGTGTTAGTGATGGTGGTGTTAGTATTAGTAACGTTATGAATGCGTTGTGGTATTAAGGTGATTGCTGCAGCGGCTATTACGTGGTACTGTTGTGTGTTGTGTTGTGTTGTGTTGTTAGTGGTGGTAATGGTGATGACGGTGGGTGACTCCTGCTGTAATGGTGGTGGTGGTGGTGGTGGTGGTGGTGGTGGTGGTGGTGGTGGTGGTGGTGGTGGTGGTGGTGGTGGTGATGATGATGATGATGATGATGATGATGATGATGATGATGATGATGATGATCAGTAATCATGATGATGATGATGACCACGAAGATAACTTCAAAGATATTACCAATAATAAAACAAAAATAACAACCATTGCTATTATTTTTACTACAACTACTATTACTACTTCTACTACAACAGCAGCAACAACAACAACAAAAAAACTACTACTACAACAACTACTACTACTACTACTACTACTACTACTACTACTACTACTACTAATAATAATAATAATAATAATATTACTACTGTATTCTTCTATAGTGTGGTCAAAACTCTAAACATAATATACAAGAGAGAGAGAGAGAGAGAGAGAGAGAGAGAGAGAGAGAGAGAGAGAGAGAGAGAGAGAGAGAGAGAGAGAGAGAGAGAGAGAGAGAGAGAACAAGACAGACAAAGAGAGAGATCAAGAGAGATGTTAACACACACACACACACACACACACACACACACACACACACACACACACACACACACACACACACACACACACACACACACACACACACATACACAAACACACATACAAACGGAGATACAAAACAAAAAGAAAGGGATATGGAGAAGAAAGAAAACTGGGAGTTGAGAGGAGGAGAGAGAAAAACAACACCAACATCTACTAACAAGGCTAACAAGGGAAGTAGTTACAAAGAGAGTGTTGCAAACAGACCAAACAACCCGAGGTAACTAGAACGTAACACTAGATGGATGGCTGGGTGAGGGGAGAGGGGTGAGGGGAGAGTGGAGAGGGGAGAGGGGAGAGGGGTGAGGGGAGAGGGGAGAGGGGTGAGGGTGTGTAAGGGTGTCAGGGAGAGATTAGGGTGAAGGGTGGTAGAGGGTGAAGAAGGAAGAGTTAAGGATAAGAAAGTATAAGGACAATAATTAGGGTGAGAGGAGAATAATAGGTATTGAAAAGTTACGTATATATATGTTAGTTTTACTCTCTCTCTCTCTCTCTCTCTCTCTCTCTCTCTCTCTCTCTCTCTCTCTCTCTCTCTCTCTCTCTCTCTCTCTCTCTCTCTCTCTCTCTCATCTCATCTCAGAACACAAAGGATATGAACTCTGAAAGTGGTGATGAGGTGGAGTAATAAGACATTTTCTGAAGTATTAGTGGTTGGAAGCCTGTCTGTCTCTCACACTAAAGGTCAGATAAGGTCAGATAGTGTAGTAGTGCATCAGTAATTGTCTCGTAAGGGCCAATCAATACAACAAGACCTGCTGACTGCTGTTTGTTCTTCCTTTGTGTTCCTTTTTCTTTATTCTTAACCTCATCTTAGTTATTTCATCTAGACTATATGTGTTTAAATTGCAATGTATATATAGTACGTGTTTCCAAAAGAGTTATATACTTAAACCAAGTGATAAAACAATAAGAACAGTGAAGTGGTGACGTATAGAGAGTGTTAAAACCTTTGCATAACTGGTATAATGTAATGACCTTCTCTTTCCTCATCATGTACTAGACCAGCGGCGTTTTTTTTCTTTCTATCATTTCTCTGTTTAATTACAAGCATTTTATTTGCCTCTAGCTGTTAAGAATCTATCCATGGCGCGTCAGACAGTCACACAGTCAGATAGTTACAGTCACACAACACCGTCTAACGAGGTGACTAGCGAAGGTATACATGAAAGATAACTATACTCTTAACAGGAAGAAAAGGTGAGAAAGAAAAGAGAGGAAGATAGAGAGTG
>JAPQNM010000008.1:1790512-1818012 GCA_029783475.1 Metacarcinus magister
AGAGAGAGAGAGAGAGAGAGAGAGAGAGAGAGATAAAAGCACAACAACAAAAACATCTCCCAACATCCACTAATCAAATAAATGACAATAATTTCTTTTCGATTTTGATTAACAAGTATTAAAACGAGAGAAGAAAAAATTACTTAACATACGTCAACCAGCTCAGAGAATAGAGAGAAAAATAAAACCTACGCTACTGACAAGGACAAGGACAAGGACATGAAACAAGGACAAAAAACAAGAAACAAGAACAAGGACAAGGAACAAGATACAAGAACAAGAACAAAAAAGGAAAAAAAGAACAATGACAAAAAAAGGAACAAGGACAAGAAACACGGACACAAATAAGGACAAGGACAAAAAACAAGGACAAAAAAAGGACAAAAACAAGAACAAGAACAAAAACAAAAACAAGGACAAGGACGAGGACACAAAACAAGAACAAAAACAAGAACAAGGACAAGGACAAGGACAAAGCCCCGTTCTGACAGTGACATGGGAAACAAAACAGAATGCGTAAAACAAAGCCACTCAAAGGGGGAGTCACTGAACAGACGGGGAAAAATAACTATTTATGGGAATAGAATATGCAAAACAGAGATCATTAGGCTCAGGGGACGTGGACGCGGGAGGGGGGGAGAGAGGGAGTGGAAGGGAGTGGAGGGAAGGGAAGGGGAGGGAAGGGAAGGGAGTGAAAGGGGAGGGAAGCAGGAAAGAGTGATGTAGGGATGGAGGGTGGTGGTGAGATAGAAGAGAGAGAGAGAGGAAGAGAGAGAAAGAGAGAGAGAGGATATAGGACAGTGTGAGAGTGAGAGATAGACACACACACACACACATACACACACACACACACACACACACACACACACACACACACACATACATATACACACACACATACATACATACACACATACATACATACATACATACATACATAGAGGTGGAGGGGTCGTGGGAGAACACACACTCACCACACTACACCAACAACCTTCAACTTCCTTTTGTTTTGCCTCACAACAAAGTGCTTGCCAGTCATTGGTCGCCGCCAGCACCCAGGGGCAAGGGGCAGGGGCAGGGGGCAGGACACAAGGGGAGGGAAAGGAAGCACACAGAGAAGGGGGGTAGGAGGGGGCAGGGACAGGAAAGGGTGGGGGGGGGGCATGCAGGCTGTTCTAATGCTGTTGTTACTGATTTACAGGCGATGTTTTGCTGGGATTATTTACGGAGGAGGCAAACAGGCAAGCAAGGACACACACACACACACACGCACAAACGCACACACACACACACACACACACACACACACACACACACACAGCTATGGGACTCCCTCTGTTGCTTGGGACTTGAGAACTGTAGAAAAATACATATCCTTTAATATCCTTCCTTCCTTTGTTTGTTACTTCCTTCCTTCCTTCCTTCCTTCCTTCCTTCCTTCCTTCCTTCTTTCCTTTCCTCCTGTACTTAAAAACTTTCAAATCGAGGAGCATCAAGTTACCGCAGGAATTACATAAAACTTGTCTCTTTAAATATATTACAGTTTCAAAGGTTATCTTCCTCTATCTGACAAACCACACGACTAGCTGCTGGGTCATCATATTATGGGAATAACTAAACATTATTTTCCCTTGCCTTGCTGAGTCATCCACTGATAAGGTAAAGTCTAAAAAAGAGAAAAAAAAGTCATGGCAGGTTTGGTAGTCAGACGAAACTATTAACTCGTGTATCACATCCCTTTGTTTATATAGTGATTCTTTTCAGCAGATTGTATGTAGCATGGCAGCACCGAATAGAGATATAAAGGAAAGGTGACGGGAGTGTGACGGTGGGGGAAGGTGAGGAGACGCTGCGGGAGGAAGGGATGAAGAAAGGAGAAGAGGAGAGGAGGTGAAGGGATGCATGCGATCGAGTTTACAGCAACCAAGACACTACTGAACACCAACCAATTATGTTATAGAGGTTTTGTTGAACGTTTTGAGGAAGTAAACGAGATTGGATGTTGTGAACCTAATCCCCAAGCAGACGAGAGAGAGAGAGAGAGAGAGAGAGAGAGAGAGAGAGAGAGAGAGAGAGAGAGAGAGAGAGAGAGAGAGAGAGAGAGAGAGAGAGAGAGAGAGAGAGAGAGAGAGAGAGAGAGAGAGAGAAAAAAAAGGCCTCTCCCAACTCATCTTTATTGGCTGTCCGTCTATTCCAGGACACTCCAGCATAACTTCCTATCTCGTTTCTCCATCTAATTCCCTGTCTGTGATCACTTAGTCTGGCGCCTCCCCTGTCACGCCCCAACCTCACGCATCTTTCTGCCGGCGACGCTGTAGGGGAGGATCAGGGCCAGGCGGCAGGAGGGAAAGGTTGGAGTGGGCGCTGATCACGTTACTCTCTGTTCATTATTCAGCTTGAGTGTGTGTGTGTGTGTGTGTGTGTGTGTGTGTGTGTGTGTGTGTGTGTGTGTGTGTGTGTGTGTGTGTGTTAGAGCTCCATACGTAAAAGGAACAATGTGGTGCCGGTATAATGACTACATTCGCGTACAATGATCCCAGAATATACTAGTGTCTCGGTATCACAAGAAAAAACAGTAAAAAAACATACCAATTATAACACTCCTTTTCTTAGCTATGATAAAAAAAAAACCAGTTTGCAGTGATCTCAAAACGACACAGCTATACCTCAATACAAAAAAAAATTAATGAACGATAAAACAAATAATGGTTCTTGTTCCCATATACTTTCAGGTAATCACGATGCCTCATCACACACCTGTCTACCTGTAACAAGTGGTTTATATTAATTAATTGCTGTATTTATCGTAAGACTCGCACGCCGGTTTTGTAATAGTTGCTGGTGGTGATTCTAGTCAGTATGGCGTGAGGTGAGAGTGACTGTATATCCACAAGGCATCTGTTAACCTGTTACGTTACCCGATCCAGCCCCTTAGTGGTACAGGAAAGCACTATTGAAGGTTGAAATGAATAGCTGACATTAAGGTGATTTTGAGTCTCTAAACGACGAGGAATAAATAGTCAACCTTGAACGTGTCTTTGAAGCTAAAATAAATAGATAAATAAATAAAAATAAATGGATGAATAAATAAATACAAATTAAAATTGAAAGTAATATATAGATAAGGAAGGAAATGTACAGTGTATGTAAGGAATTATATCGTTACTGTTCAGTCCCAAAAAAAGTAATTTGATACGCTAATAGCAAGTGACAGTAGCCCTCGTGTGCAGGTAATTATATGGAGATTAGTTTAAGAAATGTAAAGAGAATTATGAGGGTAAATGTAACCTATTTCCAGCAATTACTGTCTACTTATCTAATTAGTGGATGATCGACAAATGACTTTATACATTTGAAATTAATAAGGAATTTTTGTCGGTGGGGGATGTGTACTGTTAGTGTGATGAGAGAGAGAGAGCGAGAGCGAGCGAGAGAGAGAGAGAGAGAGAGAGAGAGAGAGAGAGAGAGAGAGAGAGAGAGAGAGAGAGAGAGAGAGAGAGAGAGAGAAACAAAAAAAAAGGAAGAATTTTTTTTCCATGAATTTAAAGTACTGAAATTTGCTCCCAAACTTTTGATGAATAAAAAAACAGAAAGAAAAATTAATACCACTGACGAATGTGTTGATGAATGTGAATAATGACCAAAAAATGAAGTCAGGACATGAAAAAGTACTGGTGATTGGCGGGGACTTACTGGTGGGCGTGGAGAGCATACTTGTAAATCATGAAGTGTACTGGTGACTGGGTGATGTACTGGTGGCGAGACGATAGTACTAGTGACACCGGGAGAGTTTACTGGTGACCGAAGGGATGTACTGGTAATCAAGACAATACTGGTGACAAAAATGCTGTGTACTGGTGACTACGGAGAAATATTGGTTGTCATATGTGGAATACCTAGATGGCCATACTGGTAACTAAAAGAGGTACTGGTGATCGTTGCTAACTGGTGGTAAGAGGTCGTACTGGTGACAAGGTGATCGTACTGGTGGAAAGAGGTCGTACTGGTGGTCATGGGAGGTACTGGTTGCAAGGGGGTCATACTGGTGGAAAAGTGGTCGTACTGGGGACAAGGGGTCATATATACTACTGGCTAAGATCACTGGTACATTACTGGGAAGCGATGCCACATAATTTGCGTATATGAAAATTAATGAAGAAAAAATAGTTAGGGTATGAATTAGTTGATGTATACTTAGTGTTTGTGTATACATGTTGGTGTATACTCAGTGTTGTATACGCAAAGGTGGCATACTCTCTCCCTTGTCACTATTCACCCTAATTCTCTCTCCTTAGCACCCTCGTCTCAGTCATTTCCCTTAATTATATCTCCCTTTATCTCCCTTGTCTACGTCATTCCGTATTAATGTTTGGGTTATTGAGACACATCAAACTTAATGTGTTCAGAATCTTCCACCCTTGAGCAACCTCCTCCTCCTCCTCCTCCTCCTCTTTCTCTTCCTTTTTTTCCTTCTCCTCCTCCCAATGATTATTCTCCTTTTATTTTCAACACATAACTATAGGTAAGTAAACATAGCATCACGAGGCTGTACTCTGACCCTCTGCAGCCTTGGTTCCTTATCTGTGTCTATAGTAATGCAAACACAGGACGGATTGGAAACTTAGTAACTTGAGTGTGAAGAAAGATACATAAGTCTACAGTACGATGTTTGGGTTGATCAGTGGCATTGACCAATCAGCTTCCAGAAAACGTGTAATTTACGAACAAGAATGGCACAGTTGGATTACATATTTGCCTGCCAGACGCACGATTCCTCTGCATTATTTGTATTATTTTTTACGTATAACTTTTAGTGAAGTCGGAATTATTGGAGTTTTGTTATAATTTTGTCCAGGTTATTTATTGACCATCCCGCGTTGAGTGGTCAATAAATAATTTTATTCCCAAATTTGATCTCCTTGTGGTCAGACTCTTTGTTGACAGACAGACATATACGTACACAGATAGATAGAACGTTTTTAGTAATATAGATAATAATAACACGACTACTACTACTACTACCATCTACACCACCATCTATACTACTACTAATACTACCACTAATAATAATAATAACAAAAACACAACAACAATAATCACAAACAAGGCTTTAAAAAACACAAAAGCCGTGAAACCAATTAAGTTTCTCCCACGGTCGGGCCACCTGCCTCGACCCACCTCCGTCAGTATTTCATTCATGCTTGACATTTTATTGTAGCCACGCAGAGTCCTTTCAGTGTATATCACTTTTATACAGAGAGGGAGGGAGGGGAGGGGGTAGGGAAGGGAAGGGGGAGAGAGAGGAGAGAGAGAGAGAGAGAGAGAGAGAGAGAGAGAGAGGAGAGAGAGAGAGAGAGAGAGAGAGAGAGAGAGAGAGAGAGAGAGAGAGAGAGTTGGAGTCTGGTATGAAAATATACGTGTTGCAGGATTAATTATTATCCTCCTCCTCCTCCTCCTCCTCCTCCTCCTCCTCCTCCTCCTCCTCCTCCTCCTGAGAGCGTGGTAAGGGTGCAGCAGCTAACTACCATAACTACTGTGCCAACGACCACCACAACAGTTCACTCTAACCCCTTCCACCCAACACTGTCTTCACCGAGAGGAAATCATCACACTTCGAGGACCATCAAGCAACACCAGGATACACAAACAAACAAACAAGAGACTACACAAGACAGCAGGTTAGAAGCACAACACAAACCTTACAATCAACAACAATCACCACAATCGAGTATCAAGGTCACACATCGCTTATCAATACAATTTAACACTACTATGACTACAATACAGATAAACCACCGTAGTGACGGATCCACACCACCAGCCAGACACAGGGTCACCTAACACCATTGAGCAGAGCCACGACTCAACGCCACCTACAGGGAGTACCAGCGCGGAGGAAGGATGAAGATGCAGTGAAAAGTAGAATTTATAACCTTCCTTCACTCCACGCAAGGCGATATCACAGCGGCACCATAATATATTCTTTTTATTATTTATTCTTCAAAGGAGTTCCATACTATCTTTAATTTTTATCTTAAACCATTATTCGTACTTAACTTTTAGCTGCATGGCGTTTGCGGGGGAACGATTTTCTTCTGCTACTTAATACAGAACGAAATTCTCATCTCTTGAAGGAGACGAGAAACTCTTAATAAATCCGCGTTGCTCCTCGCGGGCAAGACCATCAGTCGAAACATTTAACTGATTAAAAACCTGCAGTAAATTTCTTGCTGCTTCGTACTCAAGTGAAGTCATCAAAAGAGAAGTACTTTGTCGAAGTGGCTGAAGGAGGAGAAAAAGGACGAGAGAGAGAGAGAGAGAGAGAGAGAGAGAGAGAGAGAGAGAGAGAGAGAGAGAGAGAGAGAGAGAGAGAGAGAGAGAGAGAGAGAGATATGTGGTGGAAAAAACAGGCGGGAAGAGAAGAGAAAACGGTAATGGGTATGAAATATTTCAGAAAGACTGGTGATGCTGCAAGGCTGAGGCTGAAGTGGGAAGGTGATGAATAGTAGGTGTGTGTGTGTGTGTGTGTGTGTGTGTGTGTGTGTGTGTGTGTGTGTGTGTGTGTGTGTGTGTGTGTGTGTGTGTGTGTGTAACAATAGTGACTTAATACAATTTACAAAAAAGATACTTATAACAATTAATTAGTTTCCAATCCTGTTACTTAGAGAAAGCTACCACCATCACTACTACTACTACTACTACTACTACTACTACTACTACTACTACTACTACTACTACGTAACATAATTTAATCTGTAGGGCAAAGGTTTCCTCGCCACCTTCCGGTATCAACATGCGTGGTCGTGTTATGGGTCTTGGCGCCTTGGTTTCACTAAGATCCCTATATGGTATATATGGATCTGGGGTTTCACGAGGCTTCACTTTCCTTAACACGAAGCCTTACAAACGAAGTGGTATAAAGGGAAACCTGAGAGTAATCGTAAGTCAGTGAGCGTGCACCGGGAAAGGTGAATGAAGGGAGGTGAATGGCACTAAGAACACGCTGGCTGGCACCGGCGAGTGTTGTGATGCGAGGTACTGTACATGACGCAAGGTGAACAGGAATAAGGTCAAGGGAATAAGGACATGAACCACCTTAGCAACGTAAATACTCCTCACATTGTTTAAGAAAGTTGTTCCATGTTCATTGACAGTTCCGAAAGGTCATGTTAACATTTATAAAAGTTCACAACACCTTTACAAGTAGTCTGAAACACTCACAGTTTGCACCACCGTTGTGAAGCAGTCCCGGCCGAGCACTAGCTTGATAAATAGTTGGTGCAAAATTTCACAGATTTGTTAACAGTTCACTTGATTTATGGATTCACAGCTTTCTGAGAGCTTTGCTAGACTATGATGAATGTTGAGTCACCTGGTTGTATACACGCGGCACAGGACAACCCTCCCACACCTTTACAGTCAGGACAGGAATGATGCCAAGCCTTCAAGGTCATGACACGGAGCTTGCTATGCAGTGCACTACAGTGTGTACGTGTAGGTCATTGAAATGCTAAATGACGGCAACCAACCGGATATTTCTAAGAGTGTCTCGTGCTCTGGCGATGAATGTCAACACTGATTTTAACGGATGTCTCGCCATGTCTTTTTGTTATTTCCTTCGTAAACAAGTGAGTAATTTCTAAAAATATTTATCATTATCATCATTATTATTATCATTATTGTTAATTATTATTATTATTATTATTATTATTATTATTATTATTATTATCATTATTATTATTGTTAGTAGTGTTGTATGTAGTACTTGAATTACTTTGCAACGGAGAGGGAACCTTGGTGTGTGTATGAGGGGTGGGGTGGGTGAGGTGGGTGGGGTGGTGATAGGGGGGGAGGATGGTATGGCTAACTCTCAACAGTAGCAAAATGGAACCCTACAACTCAGTATAACATAACAGACACGAGATATTCCCTGAGGTGGGCGGCGGCGGTGACTGGCCTACAGACGCCTTGGTGGCAGGCTAAGACACGTGCCAACCCCCAGACTACTATGTGTCCTCGCGTTTCGAAGATAAATGAACTTGAGGGAAAGTTTCCGCGGCTGAGGCGACAACCCCACCACAAAAAAAAAAAAGTACTAATTATGTTACACTTTTGGAAACTTTACTGTGTGTTTCTTCTTTAATCAATTTATTATTTTTCTTATCTGTGATATGAAGCTTTATACATGAGAAAGTTAGGTAATTATTAAGCGATGTTAAATCATTTTGTAATTGTACTGTTTGTGCTGGTGCTGGTGCCAATACTACTACTACTACTACTACTACTTCTACTACTACTACTACTACTACTACTACTACTACTACTACTACTACTGCTACTATTACTACTATAGACTAGTAGTATTGCGTGCACGTAGGGCTGGGCTGGTGCACCGTTCCCTCAGCCACGCGGTCAGCACTTGTAAAACAAAGAAACTCTTAAGGCGTTTTCAATTATAGGTGAGGTCAAGAAGGTCATCGCGGGTGCTCACTTATGTAACACAATAATAGCCTAATGCTGGGCTTCATTTAACACCGTTGGATTAAAAAGATAAATTAGGAGGAGGTAAAACCACTTCGCGGGTATGGAAGTCTTGCTCTCAGCGAACAAAACCAGTTTGGGACAAATTGAACCCAAGACACACGGCGGGAGGCGATGGGAGGAAATATAATATAAACGTGAACACGAGTGACGGCCGCGGCAGCACAGGGCAAGGCGGCGGCACGACAACACACCCGCGGCTCCTGCTCCTCCAGCTGCAACACGCACACCTCAGGACCTGCACCACACACACGGAACAAAGAACAAAGAACACACACCACCACCACCACCACCTCCACCAGGACTTGGCGACTCTTCTTCCGTCTCTATCTTTTTTTTAATGTGATCTTTATGTCATTTGTATCCGCGCCTCAGATATTTCGCTGGAGTCGAATGGGAATTGACTTAATAATGTACAGAGGAACGTGGTCTAAGCTGCACCAACTCAGCACTTGGCTGTCTGTGCCGCGTGTTAGGGGACGAAAGGTTCATTCATGATGTGCACGCCAGCATCACCGACTAAGATATTCGTGATGAAATCAATAATAATGATAAGTAATAATAATAATAATAGTAATAATAATGATAATAATAACAATACTGATAATAGTAATAATAATAACAATAATAAAACTAATGATAATAATATAGTGTAACATGGCAGCGACAGTATCGGCAAGGTTCAATGGTGTCCCCAGAAAGCGTGGTGTGACACTGCATCACGACAGTAAACGCTTTCAGTTACTACTAATGCCGGGGTCTTCACGGGCCAGCGGCCCGGAGCTAACGGCCGCTCACCTAAACTTGTGGCCCATTACTGTCTGAATCACTAACTAATTAAGCAAAGCAACTGACCGTGCATCGCCGTATGTAAGCAGCGAGGCGCCAAGAGGGCCGGCAAGGGTCAAAGCGGCCCCGCCTCTGCCGGGCACCGTGCCAGGGGGCAGCGGCGTGGCACTCAATGACACCACCAACTCTCACGGCTTGATTTCATATTCAGTAAAACGAGTGTCGTTCTTTCTGCACTGCAAGCATCGACATGGGATTCAGGGAAGGCACGTCTTTGGTGGTGGGTGACGCTCACCCGCCATGCTCCCCCGCCACACTCCCCCGCCACGCTCCCCCAGCCAGGCTGAAGAGTGTTATTCTGGGTGAACTCTGTTGAGGAACACCCTGACCAGTGTCCCTGTACTGGAGTAACGATCAAGGTGACGAGCAGGGAACACCACTGTTATCAACATTGTTATCTACACTGTTATCTACGTCCAGGACATCAATCAAATGGGAAAAAAGTGACAACAAATAAATACCAAAGTCCTATGTAGAGGGAAATCTTGGGACGACCTTGTCAGCCTCAGAACCAGCCAGCCAACCCTCACTCTACACCAACTCACTCTGCCCCACCCCGCCCGGCCCCTCCCCGCCCCGCTCCCATCCCGTCAACACCTAACAAGCCACCCTATACACCCCCCTTCCTGCCTCCCACCACTTTACGATGGGGGTCAGGAAAACAAGGAAATGCAAAGCAGGAAATTAACTCACGGAAACTCGTGGACGCGGCCGGAGGACCCACCGAAACCAACCTGCAATTAAGATAAGCAGGTGAGCCCGATGACCTGATAGCCGAGCACAAAGGCACGGCGATGCACACCCGCCCAGGGACACCATCTGCCGCCACCCCAATGCTGTGTGTACTAATGGTGTTGTGAATTAGCACACTGGAACACTGCACTTACACACACACACATACACATACACACACACACACACACACACACACACACACACACACACACACACACACACACACACACACACACACACACACACACACACACACACACACACACACGTAATGAATGTAAGGGTGTATGTGTGTACGTATTTACTATTTAGATAGAAGTTGTTCATGTGATTGCTTTGGCACACAACACACACGCACACGCACACAGAGACAGAGACAGAGAGAGAGAGAGAGAGAGAGAGAGAGAGAGAGAGAGAGAGAGAGAGAGAGAGAGAGAGAGAGAGAGAGAGAGAGTACACTTGTTTCCTGTGTTGCTACTGTTTAATTAGTGTTGATGGTGAGGCACACAATTAGAGCGTCTGTGTCCTGCGTGATTGGGGGTCGAGGGAAACTAAACCAAAAGTAAACCATGGAAAAAATAAGTCCAAAGTACACACCCAAATATAAAAGCGTTAACAAAATACTGAAAAAATGAAAAATAGTAAATAACTGAAGAAAAAATATTGAGAATAAAAAGAAATAGGAGAAGTTATAACAAATATTACTAGAAAATCATTTAAAGTACACACCAAAAAGTAAAATAGAGAAGAAAAAAAAATCTGAAAAAATAGAAAATATACTGAAAAACATCGAGAAGTATATATAAAAAAAAAATATATATATGATAAAAATATTGTATAAAAAAAGACTAAAAACACAGACTAAAACGTACCACCAACAGGGAATAAAAAGAGAGAAAGAGAAAAAAAATTCAAACGAGGTAATAAGAGAGAAACACTTTTGCAGACGAAGGGAAGGAAAGACATGGAAGGGAAACAAAAGAAAAAATTAAGGGTTTGAAAAAATAAATAAATAAATAAGATAAAAAAAAAATAGAAATAATAGCTAAGGGAAAAATGAGAAAACAAATATATGAATGTTAGAATAAAAATAGATAGAGTTTAGTGTAGAGAGAAGAGGAGATGAGGAAGAGAAGAGGAGTTGAGGAAAAGAAGAAGAGATGAGTAATTGAAGAGGAGGTTTATGGAGGTTGTTAAATAGAAGAAGAAGAAGAAGAAGAAGAAGAAGAAGAAGAAGAAGAAGAAGAAGAAGAAGAAGACGAAGAAGAAGAAAAAAAGAATATTTAAGAGTAAAGACAATTATCACAACAAAATGGAAAAATAATTCAATCACAAAATGTATCTGTTTATCCATCAATCTTTCTAATTTTTCTATACTTATACTTATACTTATACTTCTTGCAATCTGATCTTCTATGTATAAAGTCATACATCTAGTCACATGTATAAATGGTTAGGTCCACGTGTATTACATAAAACCATTTACCAAATTAACAATCAACCAATGCATTTCAACATCCATCGACTATTAATCCATCTATCTTGTAATCATTCAATCCATCATCTACCTTTAACCTTATCCACCAAACTACCTGGAAATGTAATTACTGAGGTGCTTGGGTTATTACGTCACTGCGTCACTCCATCAGGTATTAAACTGTGACCCATTGCTCTGTTCTCCCTTCCGTTCAATCACTCACGCCGCCATTATTGTCTTGCACGCCCACGACCCTCCACGTACCACCACTTTCATCCTAATTCTACACAATCCCCATCAGAGTCCGTTCAGAAAGTTATTTATGCTAAAGCAAACATTTAATTCCTTCAGACACTTTCCACACACAGAGTTACAACACCTACGCCGTTAAATTCACTGCCATGAGCCTTTTTTTTTTTTGCCTTTCCAGCTTCACCAATAGCCTTTCGGTAACAAAGAAGCACCACCACCACCACCACCACCACCACCACCACCACCACCACCACCTACTTCAGAAGGCACGTCTTTCTCAGCCTCAACGAAGATGAGACACATTCTGGTTTCCGTTAATTGAAAATCCAGCGAGTGCAATTCATCTCCTTGATTTCCGTACCAATGAAGAGGCGGCGACAAGGAGGAGGAGGAGGAGGAGGAGGAGGAGGAGGAGGAGGAGGAGGAGGAGGAGGAGGAGGAGGAGGAGGAGGAGGAGGAGGAGGAGGAGGTGGGGGAGGAGGAGGAGGAGGAGGAGGAGGAGGAGAGAGAGGAAGGGGAGGAGGGGGACCATGTGAGGAAACAAGAGGTGGGAGGGAAGGTAGGGAGGAGGGAGAGGATAGAGAGAAGAACCAGGAGGAGGAGGAGGAGAGGCAGAGGGGATAGGAGGGGAGGGAGGAGGGAGGCAAGTGGCACAAGAAGAAGAAGAAGAGGAAGGGAAAGGACGGCGTAGGAGGATAAAAAAAAAAAAAAAAAAAGAAGAAAAAAATCAGCGCAACAGACACAAAGGATGGAAGGCGTTCGTGATAATGATGACAACGGGAATAAAGACGAATGATGATGATGAACAGGTGGTCACTAAGGGGGGGGGAGGGGGGGGGAGGGGGTGGTGGTGAGTGGTGATGACCCTCGTAAAAGGCGTCTCTGATGATGGAGGCGAGGTGGTGACGGTGATGAATAGAGCAGCGGAGGTGGTGATTGCAGCCCGTTAGTGCGATGCGAGGTGAGGTGAGGTTGAGGTTGAGGTGGGGGTTGAGGGGGGGGTGAAGTGTGCCTGTTAGTGCCACGATCTGACGGGGACAAACCACTAAGGGAACGAGAGGCGCCCACACATAGATATACCTCCCTCAGGGGCGTCTCTCTCTCTCTCTCTCTCTCTCTCTCTCTCTCTCTCTCTCTCTCTCTCTCTCTCTCTCTAATAAGACGAGAGAGAGAGAGAGAGAGAGAGAGAGAGAGAGAGAGAGAGAGAGAGAGAGAGAGAGAGAGAGAGAGAGAGAGAGAGAGAGAGAGAGAGAGAGAGAGAGAGAGAGAGAATCATATAATTTAAGCAGCTTAGGTTAAGAATTGACGTCTGATCACTTTGGGAAAGAAGAGAAAATGAGCGATGAGAAAGTTGGAGGAGGAGGAGGAGGAGGAGGAGGAGGAGGAGGAGGAGGAGGAGGAGGAGGAGGAGGAAGCAATTGATATGACGTTAAATTATTGTTTTATTTTATATTTCCTATCATAGTATTACCTTCACTTTATTTCTATCTAATCCACTTCCCTTTTAGTCTTTTTTTTTCTTTTTTCTCTTTTTGTTACATTGCTATACTAATATTTTCATGTTTTTGTTCTAAAGATTTGTGCCAATTTTTGTTTTCTTTTTTGTTTTCTTTCTTAAAAAAAACAGCAATTTGTACTACTACTACTACTACTACTACTACTACTACTACTACTACAACTACTACTACTACTACTACTATCACTATCTGCTGCTGGCAATCTATTATTATTGAATCAAAAGTCTTGTTATTTCCTTATCTTCTTAATCGTCTACCTTCCTGGAATTATCTTTATCACTTTCTTCTTTTCCTGCATATTCTTTTTCTAATTCCCAAATCTATAATTTCTATCTCTTACATTTCGTCTTTTTCATTAAATTTTCCTTCTCGTTCCCACCTTTCCTTTCTTCACTTTCTTTGTACTTCTCATTGTCGCCTCATCTTTGTCTTCCTCTTCTCCTACCAACCACCACCACCACCACCTCCTCCTCCTCCCCCTCCTCCACCTTCTGTTTGTCTTTCTCCACCACCACCACCACCACCCTCCTCCTCCTCCTCCTCTTCACTCACTCACTCACTCGGTATCATCTCAATCTCGTCATCAATCTCGTCTTTCATGTGCGGATCTTTGTCTAATCGAGCGATGATCACTTCAGGAGCAGGACGCCCACCCTCCCCCCCGCCCGCCCGCCCGCCCGGTGCCCCACACAATGACGGACCCGAGGCGCTCGTCTATACCTGTTACCGGTCGATCGCAGCGCCTCACACGTTAACACACAATCGGCCACCAGCTCAAAAAGGGAAGCGAAAATACGTGTCTCGCTCCTCCAATTAAGGATATCAGTTTCCCAGTGTGTGTGTGTGTGTGTGTGTGTGTGTGTGTGTGTGTGTGTGTGTGTGTGTGTGTGTGTGTGTGTGTGTGTGTGTGTGTGTGTGTGTGTGTGTGTGTGTGTGTCTCCCGCCTACCTGCACACTGTAAAGGATCCAACACTCTCTCTCTCTCTCTCTCTCTCTCTCTCTCTCTCTCTCTCTCTCTCTCTCTCTCTCTCTCTCTCTCTCTCTTTCCTCAATTACTCATTGTTCTGCAAGATCAAGAAAGGCGTTTTTGTTATTATTCTTGGTGTGTGTGTGTGTGTGTGTGTGTGTGTGTGTGTGTGTGTGTGTGTGTGTGTGTGTGTGTGTGTGTGTGTATGTACAAGGGATTGGTTTGTGCGTGTTGGGGTATGGGTGGTGAGGGGAATAGCAGGGGATGTGTGGAGGTGTTAGTGCTGCAGCAGGGATAGAGGGAGGAAGAAGGGGGGAGGCGTGGGTATTGTTGGAGGGAGAGGGGGAGGGAGGGAGGGAGGGTGTGTTGGGGAGATAAAATGGACACACAACAGCAGAGTTTTGGCGACGCGGGAGTCTGTGTTCCCGGGCTGGCTCGCTCGACGCCCAGTTAGCAAAGAGCGACGCAATTGTGTGAGTGAGGGCGACTCGGGAGGGATATTGATGATGCCAAAATTTCCAATACCATTCGAAAGCTTTTTCATCGCGGGGAACACAACGCCAGATGAAAAAGTAACAGTGAAAGAGAGAGAGAGAAAAAAAGAAAGAGAAAAAGAGCTTGGAATCTTCTTAAAAGCGTCGCGCGTAAAGATTGTGAGCGTGTCGAGAGTGAGGAGGAAAGATTGCCCTATATTTCTTTTCTTAAAATGTTCACGTCTTTCCAACGGAGTGAATCACAGTATCTGAAAGGAACGTGGAGGGGGGGAGGAAGGGAGAGAGAGGAGGGGAGGAGACAGGAGGGAGGATAGAGAGGGGAGGAAGGTAGGAGTAAGGGGAGCTCAGAGTCACCCCAAAGCGCCTCGTCGGCCAACCAAAGCAACCAAACACCAAGGAAGGGAAACAATTGCCTCGAAAACCATAGAAAAAGAGTTATGGTTGTTGCGGTCCTTTTGAAACCTGCATTCCGTGTCGCGTACAGACCCGGCGCGGCAGCACATGCAACGGTGGCCTTGTGGGTGTGTTGGGTGTGGCGGGGGACGAGGTGAGGTGGTGGTGGGAAGGACAGGTGGTATGTGGTGGGTGATGGGTGTTGGTGGGTTAGTGTGGTGGGTGACTGTGGCTTGTGGTTGGTTAGAAGTGCTTGTGGTGGGTGAGGGGCTGGTTATGGTGGGTGAGTGTGGTGTGGTGAGTGGTTTGTGATGGGGGAGGGGCGTGGGCGTGTAGTAGGTGGATGGTGACTGTTGCGTCGCTGTATTTTATTCAGTAAGTCAACAAACAGGAAGCAACTACCAAAGGAACCAATTTTAGGCCTTCCCTGGGGCACCAATTCACTTTTTATCTAGTTCTATTTTTACCGGAGTCAAATAATTCCCATATATAAAAAAAATAAAAGGGAAACTGTCACTAATTTCCCTACAAAGGACATACACCTCAGAAAACTATGAAACAATAATTTAGTTTTTCTTCAACGTCACTTACTACTATACAAAGTGATATATTCGTGGGTTCGATTCCCTGCAAGTAAGGTTATGAGTTACTTTATCAATGTTCTGAGTCTCCACGTTGCTCTTTGCCTGGTTAATAATATACAAGTCGTAGTGGGTCGTATTGTAGAGAGAAAACCACAGACTACAAACAGAGAGGGAACCAGAGAACTACCCTACTACACGCACATCATACTAACATCCCTTCCTAATCCACCTTAAAACTAGCAGGGTAGGATTTTGTATTTTCCTTCACAATTGAACGTTTTGACTCATAAAATACACTACCGTTTTTACTTTCCTCACCCTCTAAAAAAAAAAATTATATAAATAGATTATAACAATACTCATTATTAATCATCGAGTGCGTAGGATAAAATCAGACATCAATGAGGAGATATATACTGCAAGGCTAGTCTCTCTTATGGCAGTGTAGTGTTAAATCATGGTGCTGTGAGGAGTGAGGGGCGGGGCGAGGGGACGGGGCGAGGAGACGAAGGTGAAAGGACGAAGTAACGGGACAAGGGGAACGGACGAAGTGAGGGGACGAGGCAAGAGGACGTGGCGAAGGGATGAAGCCAAGGGACATGACGAGGGAACAAGGGGAAGAAGTGTATCGATGGGTGGAGGTCTTGGGGTCTTGAGGTACACGCGCGCCGGTCAGTGTTGGCGTGTTAATGTATGTTAACGAGGGCGGCGAGGCAGCGGCGAGGCAGCGGCGAGGCAGCGGCGTGATCAAGGGTGGAGGGAGCAACTCGATACCTTCCTTTCGCAACCCGCTGGCCCGTACCTCTTAGTTAAGGACGAATTACAGGACCACTTCTTACGTGCAGAGTGGAGGGCGGCGGCACGGACGTACACTTTGTGGCTGAGGGACGACGGTCTGCATGACGCCCACGTGTCACGCAACACTCCACGTCCACTTGAATGTGTTGCTTACTGTACAGGGCATTGATATTTTGTGTTATTATTACTATCATTATCATTATTTATCATCATTACTATCGTTCTTGTTGTTGTTGTTGCTTCAAGTTTTATTCATACACGTGAAAAGGAATCTCAGTGTAAGTTCTGGTAGACACGCGTGGCTCAGCGGCGTGGAACAAGGTGGTTTGTGCCTCACACTATTCTCAGTAACACTGTGCAGGTACGTCGTGTCTTAATCTTAAGACCTTCCTCATACTAACACTGACACCACATCACGCCCACTCATCCTGGCAGCCACAGAAGCACACTCAATCCTCTTCACACGCAAACAGTTCCTATCTTACTACATGGGCGCCACAGAGTACACCCAACGCTCTCCACACACAAACGGCGCCGATCTTCAGGTACTAATGGAACAGGCGCGTCTCATTACCACCTAAATACAATGTTACCTCAGGCCCCAACACCTCCCTGATAAAGAGTGTAAGCTGTGCTATATAGATAAGGCAAGCGTGCAGTTACAAGGAGCCTTGGTGGGGATTCAGGGTGTAGAAGCGAACCCAGCGCTGCCGGAGGGGCTGGAGGGGCTGGAGGGGCTGGAGGAAGTCTTTGTAATGCGTAACTACTCCTAGTGGATGGCAATGAACTGTGAGAACACGTAACACAGCCAAGGGTTCTGAGGAGGCTGGTGAGGCGGCGGGGAAGGCAGTTACGTGTTGACAAAGGGAAGTAAATATCGTAAAAGTCACACCTGCGCGGCCACCAGTGAAGGATTTATGGTGGACGCCGCAGGTAAGTAAGTGTTCGGATGGACCTGACGTGGCGTGTGTGAGGGAATGATACACACACACACACACACATACACACATACACACACACACACACACTCTACACCACCCATGCGAGTCTTAATTATCTCCGTAACTCTGGGCTTGGGTCTGTCAATGGTTACGCACTGGGTACACGGTTGTCAAGATTATTTAAGTCACCGCCCAAGGTTGTCAATTACCTGTCATCCCCAGCAGGTTGGTAGGGCAGGTGTGTTATCGAGGTGCTGCCTGCGTGTCCTGAGGGCGGGCAGGATTCGAACCCAGACGAGACAGGACCATTGGATAAACAGTTCCATTGTTATCCACTACACCAATGTGACAGTTTTGTTTAAGGATTCAATTAGCACAGAGGAAAGTTTTATGAGTCAATTAAGGAGAGGAAAAATGAAGTCATAATTGTAGTAGTGGTAGTTTTTTTTAACGACCCCAAAATGCAACAGTGGTCGTAGAGTGGACACAATACGACTACGAGAGCGACAAGACGCCTACACCCATTCAAACATAGGCCCAAAGGATGTGTTGAAGGGTGATGATGTGGATGGTGGGTGACAAAACATTAGGAGTGGGCGGGGTGGGGAGAAGGGAGGTGTGGTGGGTATCAAGAGGGTGTGGTGGAGGTGGTGGTGGTGGTGGTGGTGGGGGAGGGTGACTTCCTACCCCGTTCCCACTGCACCCTCAAGCTCCCCAACTTTCCTGTGGCACCAATTCTCGCTGGCCGGAGGAGCGGCGACCAGACGGAATTTTTAGAGGAAAAAGTCCAAAGTATTTCTACACGCTATTTTTATGTCACCACTGTCGCCTCCTTCCCCTCCTCCTCCTCCTCCTCCTCCTCCTCCTCCTCCTCCTCCTCTTCCTTCACTATATCTCCTTCTTCTCCTTTTCCTTCTTCTTCTTCTCCTCCTTTACCACTATCAACTTCTCCACTACCTTTCAACACCACCACCTCCTCCTCCTCTTCCTTTATATCTATATTTTTCGGTTTCGTTTTTTCCTATTTCCCTCTTCCTCCGCATTTTTTTCCTTCTCCACAACATCTCTTCTTATTGCTATTTTGTTGTGCTTTTTTCTTACCTCCTTCCGTTTCCTCTTCTTTCTTTTCGCTTTTTTATTAAATTTTTTTTTTCAATGTTCATTTTGTGAATATTCTTTCGTTTTTAAACTTCACTTCCTTGTTTTTTTCTTTCTTTCTTTTATCAAATCACTTTTTTTTCCACACGTGGCATCATAAGAATACAAGACATTTGGTGAGACTTTTTTGTTTTCCTTCATAGTTTTACATTTTTTTTATTCCTTCCTTCTTCCGCACCAGATAAGCTCGTCTCAGTTACGTATAAAGTTTCATTCTTGTGACACAGAACTGACTTATACCTAAATCTTCCTTATAATTCCTTCTTTAACTATTTATTGTTATAGTCACGTTGTATTGTAGGATCTTATATACATTAAAGATTTTTTTTTCTCATTTATACCAAAAGTTGCACATAAGAACTGTCATTATGTGGGTTGTCTGCGCACACATCAATGCAATTATTACACACCTTACGTTTTCTATTCATCTGTGAAGTCATGTGATTGTTTTTGGCATAGACTGATCGATTTACTGATTGTCATTATCATTATTATTATTATTTACTATTATTATTATTATTATTATTATTATTATTATCATTATTGTTATCATCATTGTTGAAGCCACACGGAGCATAAAAAAAATAGAAATGACAATTGAATAATTCCGATAAGAATATTTGACATAACAAAGGTCAAAACGCTTAAAAAAGAAAAGAAAAAGAAAACTATAACGCATCAGTGAAATTCCAAATAATTTTTATAGTGAAGGAGAAGGTCAACTTCCTCTATAAAATTGAATACCTAATATCTGAGCGATTTATTAATACCTGAGTAACCTACAGGTGTACCGTAGGAACCAATTCCTAGGTAGAGGCTTAGCCCACCATAACCAATAGTAGTAGTTCTAGGGAGCCGGATATGAACACAGCGGCAAGGCGTAGTTAACAGCACGCCTCTCGTTATCATTTTTGTGAGTCAGTGTCAGTATTTTCCTAAACACTTGTATTGTCTGTTGGGATTTTGTGAGGACCAGGAAGGGATTGAGATGGTGACAGGACAATGACGTGTTGTGGTGGGTTGTGGTGGGTTGTGATGGGTCGTGGTGGGCTGTGATGGGTCGTGGTGGGTTGTGGTGGGTCATTGTGTGTTGTAGTGGGTTGTGGTAGGTTGTGATGTGTTGTGGTGTGTTGTGGTGGGTCGTGGTGGGTTGTGATGGGTTGTAGTGGGTTGTGATGGATCGTGGTGGATTGTGGTGGGTTGTGGTGGGTTGTGTGGGTTGTGGTGGGTCGTGCAGGTAAGAAAAGGGATGCAATACTTGGGGTCGTCATGTGTGGAGGTAGAAAGTGGCTTCAAACATCCTCTTCTCCCCTTAACTGTACCCTCTTCACTCTATTTTTAAGCATCCTCTTTGTTTGTTTATTATTTTTTGTGTATATCTTCTCTTTACCTCTAGCTACCTGTTCTCTCTCTCTCTCTCTCTCTTTCTCTTTTTTCTGTTGGTCCTTACCGTGTATCTTTTGTTTTATTTGCCTTGTGTTCGCAGGAATCCCCGTTTAGGCGTTAAAGATACCTCGGCACTTTTCACTACTTCATCCTGTTGCCTTTTTGTACCGTTTTTCTTACCTGTCTACCGGCTAACTGAGAGAGAGAGAAAGAGAGAGAGAGATAGATAGATAGAGAGAAAAAAAAAAAAGAGAGAAGAGAGAGAGAGAGAGAAGGGCCTTTTCCCTCCCAGTTCCTCCATCACTCACGTTTATTATTTGTGCTAAAAAGATCGAACACCCTCCAGGAGAGAGTAAACCCGCCGCTCCACTTTAGTTTCAGCCACGACGAAGGGAAAACGACGAAGGGTACAAAATATCCCTTTATGTTACTCTTTTGAAACTTTATCATATTTCTTCCAATTCTGTTTCATAACGAAGGTCAGTGTGCCTTGTTGGTTGTGTTATTTAACTACTCTCTCTCTCTCTCTCTCTCTCTCTCTCTCTCTCTCTCTCTCTCTCTCTCTCTCTCTCTCTCTCTCTCTCTCTCTCTCTAACCCACCCAAGGGAGAGAGGAGTGAGAGTGAGGAGAGATGAGAGGCGAAGGGAGGGAGAAAGGGAGAGAGGGAGAGGGAGAAAGAGAGGAAAAGGGAGAGATAAAGGGAGGAGGACGATAAGAGGAAGAAGGAGAGAGGGAGAAAGAGGAAGAGTGGGAAAGGGAGGAAGAGAGGAGAATGGAGAGGAAAAAGCAAAGGAAGGAAGAGAAGAAGAGGAAGGACAAAAGGGAAAGGAAGGAAGAGAAGGAAAAGGAGGTAAATAGGAAGAAGGAAAGAGAGATAGAATGAGAGGAAGAGAGCGAGGTAGAGAGAGACTGAGGGAGATTTAGACATCAAAATAATTCAGTCTATTTACTTATATATGCATCTACTAATCTATTAATCCATCTATCCATTCTATCTCTCCTCTTACTGTTTCCTTCTCTATCCAATCAAATCCTTTCAAACCAGATAAGCAGAAACTAATCTATCTTTATCTTTGTTATCTATTTATCAGTTAATCTTTCCATCCTCTCGTTAACTATGTATTATTTTTATCTCTGTCTATCCATCCACTTTCTACCACTTAACCATTTGATTCATTATTCAAATATATATCTTTTTTATCCATTCCTTCCCCAGCTAACACTCGCTTTAAAATTAATTGTTTCTTCCATATATGTGTTTATTTATCTCTCTCTCTCTCTCTCTCTCTCTCTCTCTCCTCTCTCTCTCTCTCTCTCTCTCTCTCTCTCTCTCCACATCCATTATTTGCAATCCACACTACCTTTCTCTACCCTCCACCACCTCCATCAGTACAATCAATACGCCCACCCTATCCACACCCACGCCCACCCTTTCCACACCCACGCCCACCGCCCACCCACCTCCCCGTCGCCCTCTTTTATCATTCTGTTTTACGGTTTAATAAGAGCCTCCACGCCGTCGTTCTAAATCAAGCTTACCCGGTAACCTTCCTGCCGGGGAACCATCGTCTCTACAGGAACTAATAGGCCGAGTTGTTGGTCCTGGAAGTCCTCTTTACGAGACGCTTCTGCTAACGAGTTTGTGACCTCTGAAGAGATGCTGCGCTACCCCCCTACCCCCCACACCCCCGATACTTCCCTTACTTTCATTCCTACTCTACTTCCTCTTCCTCTTCCTCATCCCTCCTCTCCTTCTTCAATCCCTTACTTACATTCCTACCCTCCTTCTCCTTCCTCTTCCCCTTCCTTCCCTCATCCCTCCCCTCCTTCTTTTGGTCTGTTATCCATTTTCTATCCTTCTTCTAACTCCTCTTTAACCTCTTCCTCCTCCTCTTCTATCTTTGCATCCTTCTTTTTTTCATCTTACTTCATTCGTCCTCCTCCTCCTCCTTTTTACTGTTTTTATCCTTCTCTCGCCTCTACTTTTTCTATTATTTCACTCCTCTTCCTTACAAACTATTTCTCTTTCCATCTTCTATCCTTCCCCCTGATCTCCGCGCCCCTAAATGTGACCCTATGACCCCTGCATCCTATATAGCTAGGGATCACGGGCTGGACCTGACCCTTTCCATAAGTCTGTATTTGCCATTAAGAGAGAGAAAGAGAGAAAGAGAGAGAAAGAGAGAGAGAGAGAGAGAGAGAGAGAGAGAGAGAGAGAGAGAGAGAGAGAGAGAGAGAGAGAGAGAGAGAGAGAGAGAGAGAGAGAGAGAGAGAGAGAGAGAGAGAGAGAATAAAATACTGTTCTTTTCGCTATGTAGCATTGAAAGTGGGTCTTCTTTTCTGTGACTGAAATAAATACGACCCCAACACTACTATATTCATTAAAATGTCCTCAGAATAGGTATCAGATGAAAAATAAAAGAAATTCCGAATAGAATAGAAGAAAAAAACAAACAAGAAAATATATTAAACAAAATACCACAGCACGTTTTCTAACCCAACATTTTCATCGACAATAACAAAACAAAAATAAAAATGAATAAAACCAAAAAATAAAACCAAAAATAAAACCCATCTACATGAATTCTTATTATATTATATCAGCCTTTAACTGTCTGTCTGTCTGTCTGTCTGTCTGTCTGTCTGTCTGTCTGTGTCACACTCTTAGGATGAAGATGAAAAAATAAGTTACGTCGCTGGTGAACAGAAAAAAAATTGCAATAATATAATACAGTAAATAAAAATTCAATACATAATGCAATGATAAAATAAAAAAAAATATAAAATAAAATAATAGAAAAGAAAAAAATAAATAAGGTAACAATAAATTACAAAATGATACAATAATATATAAAAAAAAATTATAAAATACTTAATAAAACTATACAATAAAATAATACAATTTAAACACTTGAACGTAACAGCAAAAAGTTATGAAAAAAAAAGGTAAAATAACAATAATAAAAATAAACAAATAAACTGAAACTCATAAATAAGACTTCTGGCCGAGAGAGAGAGAGAGAGAGAGAGAGAGAGAGAGAGAGAGAGAGAGAGAGAGAGAGAGAGAGAGAGAGAGAGAGAGAGAGAGAGAGAGAGCGAGAGAAAATTTGCTTTTAGGGGATTCCTTCTCTTGCTTTTCTCCTCCTCTTCCTTCTTCTTCAATTTCTTTTTCTTCGTCTTCTTCTTCACTTATTTTCCTCCTCCTCTTCCTCTTCCTCTTCTTCTTCCTCCTCCTCCTCCTCCTCCTCCTCCTCCTCCTCCTCTTCCTCTTCCTCTTCCTCTTCCTCTTCCTCTTCCTCTTCCTCCTCCTCTTCCTCTTCCTCTTCCTCCTCCTCCTCCTCCTCTTCCTCCTCCTCCTCCTCCTCCGCTGACCACCTGCCTCCATTCTAAAGTAGGTACACATAAAACATTTATTTGCAGCTTTTTCTTAAAACGCCGCGGCTTCGGCCAGTCAAGGAGGGGACTCAGGGAATACAAAAGTGAGAGGGTTGACGCGGGAGTGGCGGGGGGGGAGGAGGCGGAGGAGGAGGAGGAGGAGGAGGAGGAGGAGGCGGCGGAGGAGGAGGAGGAGGAGGAGGAGTAGGAAAGAGAAGAAGAATGATGATTATGACGATAATGGCAGAACTGAAGAGGTGCAAAAATAGCGTAAGTAAGAACAAGGAAGAAGATGTACAAGAAGAAGAAGAAAAAGAAGGAGAGGTTCTTCTGTTCTTGTTCTTGTTCTTGTTGTTGTTGTTCTTCTATGTATTCTTTCTTGTTCTTACTTACGTTATTCTTGCACCTTTTCAGTTATGTCATTATCGTTATAGTAATAATAATAATAAGAAGAAAAGAAGTAGAAATAAGAACAAGAAGAAAAAAAAAAAGAACAAGACGATGATGATAGAAATATAGACGAAGAAGAAGAAGAAGAAGAAAAAGAAGAAGAAAATGAAGAAGAGGAGGAGTTAAGAGTAAAGAAAAAAACAACAAAATAAAACAAAAAAAGTACTTTTTGAAATGAATAACGCGTCAGTAACGAGAGGTAACGGTATGAAATTAAAAGTACAAAAAATTAACACAATTGCTCGTAAGTCATACTTCAATGTTAGAGTTGTTGACCATTGGAATAGACTCCCAGCATCAGTAGATAATTCTAAAACTATAGACATTTTCAAATCCAGATTAGACAAACATTTCCGAGAAACAGGTTTACTTTAAAAAAAAGGTAGTTAAGGGATTCATGGTGTAAAGTAACTCAGACTGGTGGGTGGCTGCAGCTGTTGGTTATCGGGGTACTGGTGCATCCACCCGTGATACGACGTAAACGAGAATCAAATCTCTACCTGAACAACAGTCGCAGTATAAGTCCTTCTGGTCTGTGTCTACTTCACTGGTTCCCATTTGATATGAGCATACGATTTAGAGTAAACAATGCGAGCATCTATAAAACTTTATCCTTGTGTCCCTATAGCTCAGATTAGAAGTGTAATGGCAGTAATTGATTCGATATAAATGTTATTCCCCATCCAGGATGTACCATCAGTAGTGGTAGTCTAGTATAGTATAGTAGTCTGGTTTAGTCTAGTCTAGTATAGTATAGTATAGTATAGTAGTCTAGTCTAGTATAGTAGAGTATAGTATAGTAGTCTAGTCTAGTCTAGTCTAGTATATTATAGTCTAGTAGTCTAGTATAGTATAGTCTAGTAGTCTAGTATAGTATAGTATAGTCTAGTAGTCTAGTATAGTATAGTATAGTATCCTCCTCTATTTTCATTCTTTACTATAAAATGTCCATGGCCATGTTTTCTACAAGGTCATGGTGTTCCCTTCTATCTGTTTTTCGTGCCGGCATGTTGCCGGAGGGAGAGGAGGGTGGGAGAGAGCCTTGCTCTGTTCTATCCTGTTCTCAAACTCTTAGTGTACTTGTAGTAGTATGTAGTGCAGCAGATACCCTAGTTATAGACCAGTAGTGATTCTGGTGTCTGTTCTTCTCATGTATTCTCATGTATTATATATATAATGAACAGCACACGAGCGCAAAAAATTGGAAAATAAATAAAGGAAGAGAATTACGACTATAAAGAAAGTCATTTAAAAAAGAAAACAGCAAAATAATGCGTCCAATAAAAGAGGAAGTGGCGGGAAAAAGAGGAGGAGGAGGAGGAAGATGAGGAAGAGGAGGAGGAGCAAGAGGAGGAGGAGGAGGAGGAGGAGGAGGAGGAGGAGGAGGAGGAGGAGGAGGAGGAGGAGGAGGAGCCCGGGAGGTAAAGAGGAAAATTGGTTTCAAGAGATGGGAAGAAAAGGAGGAGGAGGAGGAGGAGGAGGAGGAGGAGGAGGAGGAGGAGGAGGAGGAGGAGGAGGAGGAGGAGGAGGAGGATTAGAGAGAGAGAGAGAGAGAGAGAGAGAGAGAGAGAGAGAGAGAGAGAGAGAGAGAGAGAGAGAGAGAGAGATGAGGTAAGGAGGGGAAGGTAAGGGCGGTGGTGCCTTGATGTGAAGTCTCGCCCGGTTCCTTCCTCCCTCGGGACGCCCCTTTAGCTTTCAAAAGTGGATTCCGCCCTCGGCTGCCCGCCCTCGGTTCTCCTCGTCTTGTTTTATGGTCGCGGCGCCGAGGATCCCGAGCGTGGGTGTTCCGCCGTCTCCATATGGTTACCGGTTCCCGAGACGCGCGTTACTGCCGTCCCAGAAGCAGTAAAGACAGAGGTACATTACAGCGAATACATTTTACGCATGACTTAGACGTCTTTGGTGCGTTGACTGGCCCGCCGCGCCGAGTACCGCCTAGCGCAGTCTCCGTCCGCCTACACTTCGGATGCACTTCACTCTTTGGGGCTTAGTGTGTCCGTGGTGCTGCCAGGATTACAGGTTCATGAAACACACTAGTTAGTCCGGTCCCTCTTTTCCCTACCTTCATCTCTCTTGTTTTCTCTTTGTCCCCTTCCCTCGCCCTCGCCCTCCCGCTCCCATCCCTGTCCCCTTCTCCTCCCTCTGAACTTACACGACCCTCGGAGGACGAAAGTAATTATTCATTCAGTTCTGTCAGAGGGGAACACCTAGACATTTCCAATTCCTTGTATAATCACCCTCAATTCTTTTTCTAAATCTCAGTATTGCTGGAGTATTATATGGAAGCGGCGGGTAATCTAGACGTGGTTGTCAAATATACATTTATACGCGAGTGTAGAGAGAGGAAGGAAGCTGGTCTGAGGTTTTAGTGAATGATTATAGTTATGGTTTTTGTGGCGGAATGATTGTGTTCCTTGAGCCACGACGACCTGGAGAAAGGGGAGGTGAGGGGGAGGGGAGGGGAGGGGAGGGGAAGGGGAGGGGGAGGCGAGGGGGAGGCGAGGGGGAGGCGAGGGGGAGGCAAGGGCGAGGCGAGGCATCGTGAGGGTGTATCACGTTACCTTGTGCGAGGCCGCGAGGATAATTTTTTAAGATGGAAACTACCGACTCTTGTACTGACAACAAAATTAGGATAAAGGGGAGGAAAGCAGGAAGGGGAAGGAAGGAGGAAAGGAGTGCGGGAATGAGGGAGGGAGAGAGAGGGAGGGAGGGAGGGAGGGAGGGAGGGTTCAGAGGAAGGTGAAGGTGGCGTGACGGTACAACCATCCAAGCCGGTCCATTCCTCTCCTATCATCGCTTTCCTCGTTACACATTCATCTGAGAAGCTTCATAAATCGCACCGCAGGACAAACACCGCCGCCGCCGCTGCCTCAGTCCCCCACGACGCAGCTGCCTCCCTTCCTCCCTCCCTTCCTTCCCCACCCACGCCATGCATCTTCACTACGGCGGGTCCTTAGGCTCGGAATAAGTGGTAATTAGTCTCCTTTAAGGCAGAGGGAGGGAAGGAGTACGTGTTTTCCTCGCAGATAAGAAAATATGGGGAGGCGCGGCCAAGGGTCAGGCCGAGCTGCGCCGCGTGAGTTATGAAGTACAACGCGGGATAGAGTCATTTGGTGGGTTTGTGCTTGTGCGTGTGTGTGCCGCGGGGCTGTGCTGGGCTTGTTGCTTGGGTTTTGGCGTGTCTGTGTGGGTGTCTGTCTGGCCCTGAACCTCGCTACGGACCGGGAAAGAACCTGATAACGAGGACACTATAACGCAAGTCTTATTCACTTATTACTATTGGTATTATTATCATTATTTATTATTTATTTTTATAGGAAGCTTAAGTTGAATGCCTCCCCTAAGATCCAGAAGCTATAGGTCACACGTAGTTAAGCTCAGTAACAAGATACAAAAAGAAAAAGAGCAATCATGCATGCAAGGTTTGTTCAAGTCTAACTATATCTGAGGCTTTCCTGCCTTCGCATCATTATTAGGGAGTGACCCACAATTTGGTCTGCTGCCGTTACTCAAGAGGGAATGTTATGAATAAAGGGACGAAACTAGGTAAAGTGTGCCCTGCGAGGCGCCTGTCAACACTCTG
>JAPQNM010000008.1:1830512-1833012 GCA_029783475.1 Metacarcinus magister
CGCTGATGGATGAAATAAGCAAAAAACTCTTGCAAACCCACCCAGGGCGCACCAAGGACTTCCTCTTGTTCACTCGACACTCCTGAAGACACAATAAGGGCGTGGACGGACGAGCAGCCAGGCAGGAAGGCGCGTCACGTCCACACCCGCGAGGCACGGGACTGGCAGATTAATTAGCGACCTGGTAAAGCAGGACTCACCGTGCAGCTCTCAGCGTGGCGTCTGTGGTGGATCAGGCGTCTCCTGACCTGGCCCCAACGTGTACAGTTGCCTCTCTCACTCACTCTCTCCTCCTAACCTCTACGCCTCCGTCCGTCACTCCCTCCCTCCTTGCCTCTCTAAATTAGCAAGCGTTGACGGTGAATAATGGCCCATCGTCCCTCCCTTCCTTCCTCTCCTTCCCAAGCCGCCTAGGGGACGCAACGTAACCACGCACCGGCTCCCTCGGGTCACCTCAACACACGTTCAGGGCCCCGCCACCTGCACCCGCTGCAGCACACCCAGACAGGGCAGTTTCCTCAAAGTTGTGCCGCTCAGGGTAATTGACGCTTTGGAAACAGTGTCACAGTCATCATTATCGGAAAGAAATAATGACAATAATTTTTCCATCAATTTAGTACTAAGCTCCAGCAGTTCTCTTTTCTTTCAGCCATAAACTACAGATCTGAAAAGTTAAAAGAAGGTCACGGCACAAATCCTGTGTAATAAATATCCGCACGTTACACAGCCACCGTCTGCATCACACAGGGAACACTCCTTGGTGACGCAGCGCCGCCTCAATGACACTCCCGCTGCCCGTCCTGCCTCTCTGATGGGACGACTGACGAGTGACACGCCGGTCTTTATAGGCGATCTTAGGAGAGCAGGACCAACACCCCGAGGAGCAAGCTGGGGAGGCCACACCACCACCACCACCACCACCACCACCACCACCACCACCACCACCACCACCGCCGCCTATCCTCGCACGCACTCTATAAATTCGTGGTATAAAAAGTAACTCTCACGGGGATAATAAATAAATCACCGTTGTTGTTATTTTGGGATTGAAACATGTTCAATGCCTTCGTCAGACCATAATGAACTCCCTCCCTCACCCCCCACACACACACTGAAGGCCTGCTACGCCTCCTCACTCTCCCCTCCAAGACACAAACGGTCCTCGCACTGCTTACAGCCGCCCCTCCATCCCGGCCACCAGTCACCACCACCTCCACACACCACCACACACCACCACACACCTCCACACACCTCCACCAAGCGATGCAGGGAACACCTCCACACACCTCCACACACCTCCACCAAGCGATGCAGGGAAGACAGACGAAGTGACAAGGAAACGCAAGGTAATATAGACAGAAAAGCAGGATTTGAGGACGAAGTTCACCTGTTCTGTTAATTAAATTGTGTTCAAGAAGTGTAGGGAATATAGTAATTAGCTGATTATGAATAAATTAAGGTTTCTTCAGTAATAAGATGTTCGCATTCAAGCCTGACCTGATCTGACCTGACTTCGAACCTATAAAGCCACGCCAATGACCCATTTCAAACCTGTAACCTCCCATCCCTTCACCCTTTTCACCCTTCCCCTCCCTCCTCCCTTCACCCTTCCCCTCGTGGACACACTCGAAGCCCTTCCGCAAACGTCCTCGTCCCCTTCCTTCCTGCTGTTAATCATCCCTCGCTGCTACCTGCTGTCCCTCCCTCCCCTCACTCCCCTCACTTTACTGCCCCTTACGCCCCTTCCCTTCACTGCCCATCACTTCCCTTTACCTACCTCCAAGGACTAGGGACAAACAGTGCTATACTCCCACACGCCTCCTCACGCCCAAGGTTCTCAGTTACTCCGCTGCCAAGAGAATGTGATGGTCCTTGAGACTCATAAGGATAGAAAAGGATAAAAGACACATCCTTCACCACATCCAAGGGAGTCAAATATGTGTTCAAATCCTACAATACACATGAATCTGATCTAATAGGATAAGTATATGAAGAAGGAAAAAGGACCCATCAAAATAATACATATTCGTGCATCGAGTAATGGAATAACAAGGACGATGTGTATGATTTAGTTAAGGGATGACTGTGTGCTTTTATTCTTTTTTAGTGATCTATCCTTTATAAAATAGCAAGACTTAGACGCTTGATAGGTGACGAGAAAAAAATATCAGAAAATAAGGTGACGGCACTGAGCTAAGTCTGGTGTAGCAACTTTGCATAAATAACACGAACATTAATCTTTCTTCCCTCAGTCTTACGTAAGCAGCCAGCCACGTGCAGTGAATATCATACATACCACAAGCCAGCAGTCACTCCTAAGACTAGGTAGCATGACTTGCAAACAACGACAAAGTGACTGAATTACTGCCATCACTCAGGGAAGGAGGCACGGGACACGACCTCAAAATGCTATACTGTACATACATCACCCTGGCACGCGGACAAAAACCTTATATAATCACCTAAAACATCGTGATAAATTGCTAACATTTCTCACTGA
>JAPQNM010000008.1:1838012-1840512 GCA_029783475.1 Metacarcinus magister
ATGATTTAGAATGCAGAGGCGGCGGGAGGAACCGAAGTGACCTACAGACAGGGACGGAGGCGAGGCTGGGGAGGGAAAGGACGGATACTTTGATTACACGAGCAGAAGCAACAACATTAAATGAAAGAGATGAAGACTTTTGTTTAGAGAAGACGCAGCACTGTGCATACGAAAAAAACAGATGCAGACTTTCTTTCAAGCAGGATAAGCGGAAGGTTCTCAGAGGAAATAGATACAGATATGTTGTGTTTCCAAGGCAACGCAAGGCACAGGAATATTACAGAAAGTTTTCTTGCACTTGTAAAGAGATCAAAAGAAAAATTCCAAGTCTAAAAATGGTAGTATATATGAAGCTAAATCTGGACTATGATAAATAATTTCCTGTAACATAAGTAACATAAGAGAGAGAGAGAGAGAAAAAAAAAGTTATAATATTCCAAAAAAAATAAAAAATGCAAATCAAAGGTCTCGTGCAAGAAAAAAAAATCGAGTAAAAAAAAAAAAAAAACATAAGCGACAGAACTAAAATATAAATGTTCAAACAAGAGGAAAGGAAACATTTGTAAATACGATTGGTCAAGTGGATGAGGATAATCGAAAGGTCAAACGTAAGGGAAGGTGTGCAAGGAGGGGAGTGTTAATGGTTATGTGGAGGGAGAGAATTAGCGGGAAGGCCTTAAACTAGAGTGCAGATTTGTGCTAAAATTCTCCACACCAAAGAACGGAAGGATGCAGGAAAAGAGGTTGTAGTAGTAGTAGTATTAGTAGTATTAGTAGTAGTAGTAGTAGTAGTAGTAGTAGTAGTAGTAGTAGTAGTAGTAGTAGTAGTAAAAGTAGTAGCAGTAGTAGTAAAAGTAGTAGCAGTAGTAGTAAAAGTAGTAGTAGTAGTAGTAGTAGTAGTAGTAGTAGTAGTAGTAGTAGTAGTAGTAGTAGTGAGAGCAGGAAAGAATAAAATCAAAAGGCGAATGATTAAGAGGAGAAAAAGGGAGAAAAAAAATACGGCTGAAACTTTTTACAACCCACGCCTTACACACCTACGCCTTACACACGTACGCTTTGCACACCAACACTTACACACCCACGTTCACACACCAACACCTACACACCTACATTCACACACCAACACCTACACACCCACGTTCACACACCCATGCTAGTTGTAAGTAATGAAACATGGCGTGGATAACCTTAGACTTCCCTGAGCATCGCATCATAAACAAAGCAAAGAAACACAAGAATATACAATAACAGGTTCACTTGCTTTCATGTGAATCCTTTTAAAAAAACTTCTTTCTCTCACGCAGCAAGATTTAAAGAAACTATATTCTTGAAGGAGTTCGTAAAGCTTTCCTTCCTTGCAACCTCCACTTGCTATAAAACAATGAAACTTATAGACCTGCCTTTGTAGTCTGCCTGTGTGACAGAAGGATAGTAAAGTGAGAAGACACCTCCTCACCCACCCATCTCCTCTCTTTAAAAATAGATACAAAGTTGATGAAAACTCTAATATAGATAAATAGAGGAGGAGGAACACATAGGAACACATAGGAACACATAGGAAGAACAAACAACAACAGGCCTGCTGGCCCTTACGAGGCTGTTTGTGAGACTACACTATCTACTCTAGAGTGAAGGATACAGGATAGTAAGGGTGAAGGCTTCTCTCCCCAGCCATGGCTGGCAGGGAAAGGAAGGCCAACCAAGACCATACTGTCACTACTACTACTGCTACCACTACTTCCTGGCAAGCGATGTCAGGCCACTAGCGACGTCTTTTGAATCGACATTTCGTAAGTTAGGTACATCAGGATGAACTTACTCAAAGTTTGCTACGTTAACGGATAGTATTTTAGTTGTGGATTGGCTTCTAAATATTTGTCAAGTCTATTTTTGAACGTAGTAATTGTTTTACTGTCGACGACATTGGCGGGCAGGGAGTTCCAAACGTTAACGATCCGATTGAAAAAGAAGTGCTTGGCTTCGTTTGATGTGAATCTTTTACCAGTAATCTTAAAAGAATGACGTCTTCTTGTTATATTTGATCGATCAAAAGTAATGTAATCTTCTGCATTGATATTATCGAATCCTTTGATTATCTTGAACATTTCAATTAAATCCCCTCGCATCCTTCGTTTTTCTAGGCTGAATAAGTTTAGTTCTTTAAGTCTTTCTTCATAAGGTTTATTTTTCAGCCTTGGAATCATTTTTGTTATTCTTCGCTGGACTCTTTCCAGTTTGTCAATGTCCTTTCTGTAATATGGGGACCAAAACTGTACGCAATACTCAAGATGGGGTCGTACTAGTGAATTATGCAGTTTTAATATGACTTTTTCTGATTTATTTTCGAAAGTACGCTCAATAAAGCCGACCAATCTGTTAGCAGTTTTAACTACCTCTGAACAATGTTGACTGGGCTTTAAATCGTTTGATATTGTGATTCCCAGATCTTTTTCTTTGTTTACTGTAGAAAGTGATTTACCATTCATTGAGTACTGAACGT
>JAPQNM010000008.1:1845512-1860512 GCA_029783475.1 Metacarcinus magister
AAAAAAAGGAAAAATATAGACCATTATTATATTGAAGAGCGAAATAAAAAAAGAATATTATAAGAAAACTATGCAAATGAGATGAAAATAAGACTATAAAACGTGGAGAATCAAGAGACAGGAAGAAAAAAAATAGAAGGAATGATTGAGATGGAAAGTGAAATAAGAAATATGAGACCAGAACGCAATAGAAAGGGAGGATGAATAGATAGATGAATAGATAGATGGATTGACAAATAAAGACAGACACAGGTATAGATAGATAAATCGATAAGTTAAGACAAATATATACGAAGATGTAAAATTATTGAAGGACAGACAGACAAATACAAATATAGACAGATATAAACGATCAACAGATACAGAAAAAAACAGACAGACAGACAGACAGACATACAGACACACTCTTTCATGGGTAGACATACGAAATGCCAATAAAAAAGTGACACGTAGACATAAACAAATGTAGACAAAGTGGAACAAAGATAGAGGAAGAGACATAGCATAGACGACATGACAATAAGAAGACAGATAAAGAAAACTATAAATATCTATAATAAGGATGAAAAAAAATGGTTATATATTTTTCCAGCAGATAAAGACTCAGCAGGAAGCAGAAGAAAACGATGACAAAAAATAAGGAAAAGAATTACAATAACAATAGTAGAGTAAAAAAAAAACAATAAAAAGAGGAAGGAAGCGGATATAAGAAAATATAAGCAGTTATTTCACTTTTATGCATATTATTTATATGTCTATCTATCAATCTGTCCATCCATCTATCAATCTGAATATCTATCTATTTATCTATCCATCCATCTACCTATTTATCTATCTATATATCTATCTATCTATCTATATATATCCTCAATCCATTGCCTCTATTTCTCCTACTGTCATCTTTACAAGGTCTGGTAACAAACGAGATTTTATTTTAAATCTATTTTTGTTTGTCCTTGGCCTGTATCCTTTTAATGTAGTAAAAAAGAAAAGAATATATATAGCTATCACCCACTCACTCTATGTATATTTCATCTATCTATTTTTCCTCTCCACCTCCTACCTACCTTCCATCCTTCTTTCCCTTCCTCGCGATACTAAGAAGCTTTCCCTAATGTTTTCCTGCGGCGTTCCAAAGATAGAAGGGAAACTGCAAATAAAGTGTAATAAGAAGAAATTGAGTCACTTCTCCCCCCCTGCCCCTGCCCCCCCTCCCCCCCCCCGCCCCCGTGTCGATGGAAAACTCGCATTCCTTATTAACAGGACTAATTACCATAGGGGAAAAAATGGAGAGCGGGTTGAGAGGTCACTAATGTACTGCGGGGGAAAAAAAGGAAAAAAAATGTCTACTTTTATTTTCTCATTAACTTTTATAATGATTGATGAATTTTTTATTTTGGTGTGTGGGTTGAGAGAGAGAGAGAGAGAGAGAGAGAGAGAGAGAGAGAGAGAGAGAGAGAGAGAGAGAGAGAGAGAGAGAGAGAGAGAGAGAGAGAGAGATTGGACACACACACACACACACACACACACACACACACACACACACACACACACACACACACACACACACACACACCGAACACAATTATTTAAGAGTGACCTTTCATGCTTCAAATTGTTTTTATGATACAAAACATCATTACCACATGCAAGTGTTACTCTGTGTTACAAAGTTGTAGTTCAAGGAATTCTCTTATATATTTTCAATTACTTTATGCAATGAACTCACGCACCAACACCACTCAACACCACTCAACACCACGCAACACCACTCAACACCACGCAACACCACGCAACACCACTCAACACCACGCAACACCACGCAACACCACGCAACACCACTCAACACCTCGGGCAAAGAATACTAAGTCAGGGAGAGTGTAGATTAGTGTGTGTGTGTGTGTGTGTGTGTGTGTGTGTGTGTGTGTGTGTGTGTGTGTGTGTGTGTGTGTGTGTGTGTGTGTGTGTGTGTGTGTGACTAGCAAGGAACACTACACGTTACAGACAAATACAAAGGTAACTAGGTGCAAAAAATCTCACAAAAAACAGGAAAACAACGGAAAAAACAGGACAATTACAAGGAAAAACAGATACCTGAGATGTATACAGAAATAATATACTACTAGACTGACACAATTAACAGGAACACATTGATAAAACAGAACCGTGGGAGCAATGACAAAGAATAACCAAGAACTTTACACCACACTAACTCTAACCACGAGATCTGACAGGAAAATTTTGAGGTGAATTCAGATACAGACAATCAGTATGGCATAAAAAAATCTTCTACTTCCCACTCAGTCCTCTTAAGTAACCTACAGCCTCAGTCCCTCACACTCAGTCCTTTTAAATATCATGGTTTCTCAAAATTGTACATAAAAAAAAAGGTAGAGAAGGTCAAAAGACAAATATAGAATCATGTTACAATTCAATTACTCGTCACTTTACAAAAATCCAAGACACGTACTAGAATACACACACACACACCACACACACACACACACACACACACACACACACACACACACACACACACACACACACTACACACACCCACACACACCTATATATTACTACCTTTACAATTCTCATCATCCAGTTTTTCTTTCTAAATGCCATAGTATAGTCTTCCTACAATTACCAGCGTGGGTTTACATTACACGAAGGGGATATGAATAGAAGTAATGTTCCTCGCTCAGGCCAGGCGCTATGTGGGGGCGTGGGGGCGTGGGGGCGTGGGGGCGTGGTGGAGGGGGCGTGGTGTAGGGGGCGTGACAGCCTCGCCGCGTACGACACTCACTCACCACGAGTACGAAAGTCTGGCGGCCATTACTACCTCAACGCCCTTGTTTGAAAGCCTCACTAGGTCATCCCTGAGCCACGTCCCAAACACCAGTACTCCGCATCGGTCACACACACACACACACACACACACACACACACACACACACACACACACACACACACACACACACACACACACACACACACACACACAAAACTGTAGTGTGTTTCCAGTATGACCATTAATAACAAGCCCATTAGCGTGAGGGTGTGTGGAGTTAGGTCAGTAATGGCCACGTTATGGTCACCCCCGCCCCTCGCCGCCCCCCGCCGCCCACCGCCCGCCCACCCAAGCCCTCAAATGGCCCATGTCTCGCAGCCGGCGGTGGAGGCTGTGTCGTCTGTCATGGGTAAGGCTGTGTGTGTGTGTGTGTGTGTGTGTGTGTGTGTGTGTGTGTGTGTGTGTGTGTGTGTGTGTGTGTGTGTGTGTGTGTGTGTGTGTGTATGTGTGTGTGTGCGTGTGTGTTGGCCTATTTATATACTACACCGACAAACCAAAGTATAAACAAAACATTATTTACTTTTATCTTTATGGTCTGAAACTCATGCACTTTCAGCAACATTTCATGAAGCATATTCTGATGAACACGTATGGAGCAGGACACGACTAGAGAATCACCGTAACAGAGAAAAGAGGTCGTGTTTTATTGATCTAGTTCCGGTCACAGAACACCAACGTCAAGGGAGCTAAGGGCGTCACGGAACACATAAGTAACACACAGGTAACTTCTATTTACTAATACATAGGTTTGAGTTATGCTGTTCTCTCTCTCTCTCTCTCTCTCTCTCTCTCTCTCTCTCTCTCTCTCTCTCTCTCTCTCTCTCTCTCTCTCTCTCTCTCTCTCTCTTTCCGACAAATACATATAAAAAGTCAAACAACAACAACAAATAATCCAGGATATGAACACAACAGAACACAAAGACAGAATGGCAGCTATCCAGAAAAACAAATCCAGGTATCATCACAAAACTCATATAAAAGCAACGATCGCAGGAAACACGTGAAGGAGGCGTCTGCTCTCCTAGAAACAGACTCCATCGCTTCCTTTTCCTCCGGGTAACGAGAAGACTTGCTGAGGTAAGGGGAGAGCCAGCCAGCCAGCCAGCCAGACAGCAAGACGCAGCGCTACCGAGGACACCCGGCCCAGAGGATGCTTGATGCTGGCGTCGTGTTTCTGAGGGTCGTTCCGCGTCGCACTACACGATCACGACAAGTTACAACACTGTCTCGGAGGCTCGGCTACTGGCCCATAAAACAGATACAACACAAAAAGAAGTACGAATCAGCAACACTTATTCGTTGATGGGCGGCACGTTAGCACGACAGAGACACGAGCCTGATACACGCACGCCTACGCCCACGCCCACGCCCACGCCGTTCCTCTTTAAGCGAAGCACAAGACAGACATAATTTGCTTTTACGTCTCTTGTTCCTTCCATTTGAGCCTCGCAGGACCTTCAACGCCCATGCCAACGTGACTCCCGCCCACCACCCGCCGCCCACCACCCACCCGAACAGTTTGCTATAAAACTTGATACGCTAAGGTCGAGGTAAAGTAACTCACCTACGTCGCTTATCTCAAGGGCGCGGCGAGACGGGGAAGCCATTCTTGTGCCCGACACACCCTCCTCCCTCCCTCCTGGCTGGCCACACCCTGCCTCCAGCCTCCTGCTCCCTTTACCACGACAGCCGTTAAAAAAGTAGTAAGGTGTATCTTAGCCTGCTTCTCCTGCCGCCTCCCCCACTCTCCCTCTCTCCCTCTCTCTCTCTCTCTCTCTCTCTCTCTCTCTCTCTCTCTCTCTCTCGTCACCCCGCCCCCGCCGCACTGAGTCACCGCCGCCTTTCACCAGGGCATGGGGCGGCCCGCTAATTAACGCAAGGGCAGTGATCGTGTGTAAGGAATCATCGCGCTGAGAGGCCGTGGCACGCTCCCCTTCGGCCCAGCTGACCTAACTCTCCCTCAAGTGCTTTGGTATTTGTGTTCGGTGCTGATCCGTCCTCGTGCCGGTGTTCCTTACAAGCTACACTTATCAGAGGAACAAGGCGACCAGTATCAACTTAACGCACTTGCAAACATATATACACACACACATACACACAAACAAAAAATATATATTAAGGCACAGTTTATCCTCGTCTTATCGTATCGTAAAGTTATAATCTGCGTCTCATAATGTCTCGTGCTGGGTCGCGTTACTCCTCGCCACGCCTCGAGGCCCCAAGTACCGTCTAGACACCAACAAGGCACCTTCATCACCGCCTTATTAACAGTCCATCGCGGCCTCATCAATGAACTCAATTACTCCACCTTACAACATCCTCCATCGACGCAAAAAACCAGCCTAGCAACATTAACCATCACGCCGATAAAGAACGAATCACCACCAGTTCAATAAAGCAAACTAAACGCATTATCTACAACTGCATATTTCAAGTCACCGATGGCAAGGGTCAATACTCTCCCTTGCCCCCCGCCCCCTCGAAGGCTTCAGAAGGGCAGTATCACCTTCCTCCCGCTGACTCATCCTCCTGTAAGGGCAGCGTCTTGAGAAACAATGGTAATGGTCCCTAAACACTCTGCTGCTCCCTGCCTGTGTGTGTGTGTGTGTGTGTGTGTGTGTGTGTGTGTGTGTGTGTGTGTGTGTGTGTGTGTGTGTGTGTGTACCTTGCCGGTGAGTACAGGACGCCGGGTAGAGAGGCTGCATAGCTAACACACACACACACACAGGTAACGCACACCAACCATCGCCTCTTCCTTTATTTCATCTTGATCTTGTTCTTTGTCACGTTTTTTTCGATTCAAGATAAATATTCTTCTCGTTTTCTTTCAATTTTCATTCTTCCATGTGTGATTTTTTCAACTTTTTTTTTATTCTTCTTATTCTTCCCTCCTCTCTTTCCTTCCTGCTCCTTCTCCTCCTCTTCCCCCTCCTCCTTCTCCTCCTAGCCTTCAGACCTAAAGTGTTTCAGCAGCAGCAGCAGCAGCAGGATCCACCACCCGCTGTGCCAGGTGTCATAGCACTACCCACGACTCTACCCACGGCACCACAGCCTCCACCAAGGTCATAAAGGAGGAAAAGGAGGAGGAGGAGGAGGAAGAGGAGGAGGAGGAGGAGGAGGAGGAGGAGGAGGAGGAGGAGGAGGAGGAGGAGGAGGGAGGAGGAGGACAACTTGCTTACTCTCTGAACCCTTTACCTCGCTCTTGATAGCATAAAGGTCATGCATTCATTACTCTTCTGTCAACACAAAAACAACCTTGCATCGCTGCCCCTCGATGCGCCTCCCTGCAAGTCACGTGTGTGTGTGTGTGTGTGTGTGTGTGTGTGTGTGTGTGTGTGTGTGTGTGTGTGTGTGTGTGTGTGTGTGTGTGTGTGTATTTATGTGTGTGTATTTATGTCTGTCTATCTGTCTTTAAAGAAGAAACAAAGGCAATGATTGATAACGTAATGCAAACTGAATCAAATGAGAGAATCTAGTTATTTTATATACTGTAAGAGGGAGGTTTTTTTTTTCTCTCTCTCTCTCTCTCTCTCTCTCTCTCTCTCTCTCTCTCTCTCTCTCTCTCTCTCTCTCTCTCTCTCTCTCTCTCTCTCTCTCTCTCGCTGTTGACATTCTCCTTAAATTCTATTCATTGCATCAATACATTTTTTTGTCCTCCTCCTCCTCCTCCTCCTCCTCCTCCCATTGTTCCTTCTGCTGTTTCTACTCTTCCTCTTCCTCTCCCTCTTCCTTCTTCCTTCTTCCTCACCCTACCCCCTTTCGGCAGACACGGTCGGGCAGTGGAGGTGACTTCCCCTGGCTGTGTCCTGTCTCGTCTGTGTGAGAGACTGTGTGGGCAGGTGTTTCTCTCTCTCTCTCTCTCTCTCTCTCTCTCTCTCTCTCTCTCTCTCTCTCTCTCTCTCTCTCTCTCTCTCTCTCTCTCTCTCTCTCTCTCTCTCTCCTTACGCCCACAGCAAGTTCTGTTCCAGTTATCTTCATCTTATCATTGTTTTTTTTCTTTTCCTCTTCCTTCCCCACCTCGTTTTTCTTTTTGTTCTCCTCTCCTCTTCGTTTCCTTTCTGTATTTTCTCTTTTTCTTTCGTGTTCGTTTCGTTTGCGTCTGTTCTCTCCTTATATTCTTTCCGTTGTCTTATCTAACTGTTTTTCCTTCCTCTCTTCTTTCTTCTCCTTTTTCACTTCTTCCCCTTTGTCATCTAATTCTTGATCTGACTTTTTTTTCTTTTTTTACTTCGAAACTTCTTTACCTTCATTTCTTTTCTTCCTTTTTTACCATTGATACTTTTCTCCCTTTTTATTTTACCTTCGTTTCTTTTCTTTCTTTACCCTAAAAGATGCCCTCACCCAAAGGAGCATTCCCAACATGGCGGGGACGATGTGTGGAGGGGAGGGGGATGAGGGGGCATATTTGTTTATTTTCCTCTCATTCCACTCTCTCATTGTCTTTGGTGTCTCCCTGCATGAACACCGCACACAGCACACCGCACACAACACACAGCACACGCCTTCCACTATAACCTACTGCGTAATGAATGACCTTCACATCACACCTCTTAATGCCTCAACATAACCCGCTCAACACCGTCCTTCTCTAGCTCCTCGCCCCTCGCCGCCACCCATCTGCAGGTCCCCATTACTCTTCTTCCCTTCTGTTTGTTTCTCCGTCCTCCCCCGCGCCCGGCCACCCTTGACTCGCCCTCTGAGGCTGCTAAACACGCGCCGGTCACTGACTCCTGGGTATTGTGATCGTCCCTCATTTTTCCGGACTACGAGGGTGACTCACGCGGGCCATCTGATACTCCAACCCTCCGCCATGTTTGTTTTAATGCCGTGAGTGTGTGTGGGGGGCGAGGGGGGGGGTGCTGGCACGATGACCATCTGTGGGTGTTAGTGGGCAGCTGCAGCACACCTGAGTCACCCGAGGCTTGGCTTGGATAGGATGACCCTTGGCGGGACAATTGGTGATGATTTACTTGGTTTTATGTTTCTGTAACGTCTGGTTTTCTTTTTTTCTCTCTTTTTTTCCCCCCGGGTTCTAGGCAGCCAATTACTGTTATTTCACATTGCACTTTGTCAGATGTTGATTCACATTTCCTTGACACTTGCAGCTGATTGTAAACGAAAACGTGAGGCTCCAGGTGACCGTGTGGCTGATAGGCTGGTGGCAGACCGGGTGGCAGGATGGGTGGTAGGATGGGTGGGTGGGTGGGTGGGTGGCAGGCCCTCCCCTCCTCTCCCCTCTTGGACTTGGTGGCTCTCAAGTTGTCTTTCCTTAAGTCTGACAAACAACACAGTCTGCGAGGGTTCACCAGTCACCTAAAACTAAAGCAGCGGTGAAGAATTTTTTGTTTTATTTGCTGTCTGAAGCTCAGGCCTTAAAGGAGGTAAGGAAAGGACGTTTATTTCACGACAAAGGTCATCGAGGCGAGTATGGAATGTATGGGGGACGAGGGTTAGCAGCGGGGCAGGTCAGGTGTGCTCTTAAGGAGTGGGTGGAGGGACGGCTCCTGGCGTGGAGGCGACAAGGGGACCGTCAGGGTGTAGGAAGGAAGGTGGCTGGACGAGGACGTTGAGGACGGCATGGACGGTGTAGGGGTACAACATATTTCTAGCAGGGCTGTGTGGCGGGTCGCTGCCTGGCGTTCCAGCAGTGAAGGCAGCGCGGGAAGCAACGAATAACGAGGATCACCAACGTGGCGTGGAGTCACGGCCGCTCATCCAAACCATCTGTCAAGATTTATGCGAATTTTTCCAGAGATTCGTAAATGTCGGAAAGACTTTACTTTCCTAGTGTTGCCGACTTCCTTGATTCCAGCCTCAGGAAGCACGTCAAGTATGCCACAAAGGCCGGTACGGTGTGTCGGGGGGGAGGGAAGGGGAAGGATCCTCACGGGCCTCTCGTCCGCAGCGCCGCGAGTCCGATGTTATCACCGGGGCGCCTGACGCTTAGAGGACAGGCGTCTGGCGGGGGACCAGTGAGGAAGACAAGGAGGGTGGGAAAGGGCGGCTGTAGGACACGGACAGGAGACAAGGGTCCTCTCACCTGCCCCTAACACCTCACAAGGCCGCACGACACGCCACCAGTCACAGGCCCAAGAGCGGCTGTCAGATGACCCTTGAGTCCCGCGGCACGAAGGGATCAACAGCAACATGACCTCAGACCGCATTAGCATCAAAATGTTCCACGGGCGACGGCCACCACCATAATCTTCACCTCGCCCGGTGTGAAGGGATGCTGCTCCCATGCCCCAGTCCCCTGCCCCCTGCCCCCGCCGCGCGCGCGTAAACACACACACACACACACACACACACACACACATACACACACAGACACACACACACACACACACACACACAGACACAGAGACACAGACACAGACACAGACACAGACACAGACACACAGACACACACACACACACACACACACACACACACACACACACACACACACAAACACACACCGCCGCGGGCAGGTGGAGTCCGCCAAATCGTGCTGGTAATCTGGCCGCCACTCTCACTGATCATTCCCTTATTGGCCAGATATACTCCGAATTGGGGTTTTCCGTTCATGGTCTGTTTTGTGAGGCCAGCGCGGCGCTCCCTCCACTAACGAGTGTTTACTTTTGTTGTGCTCGGATCCCGACTCACCACCGGAAAGGTAATCGACCCCACTCATGAACAAAACAGATCTGAGCGACGCAAAATAACAAGCACTCGAGGCTCGTGACGCCCCGCCGCACACTCAACACAGTGTTACGAGGCTGCAACACAATCCGTCACCGAGAGAGTAAGGCCACTGCTAAGCCACACCGGAGGGAGGCGGGCACCCACGCCTTCTTTACTGTACTGACGTAGGCCTGGGAGGGGAAGCCGGGATGAAATGTTTGTTGGAAGGGACGACATGAGAACAAAAACACCAAACACTGCACTGGGAACGCCAAGATAAGCAAATAAATGCAAATAAAAACCACATACCACATTGTTGTCCATGTGTTGGAGAGAAGCAATAAAACACGACCACTAAAGGAAGGATGATGGGAACCAATGAGTTTTCTGGGTTATAAAATACTTCCAAAGCAGGTAAAAAGGGGAAAAAAAGTATGAAAAGAATTAAGACAATCAACCAACAAATGTCTTACCTCAAGGAGCTAAACACGATCCACTAGACAAAAAAAACAAAAAAAGAAATAGACAAAAAAATGCCCTTAGCCATTTTTTTTTATATAACTTACGAAAATCTCCACCAGCGGCCACCAGCAGAGTGAAGGAAGGAAGGAAGGAAGGAAGGAAGGAAGGAATGAAGGAAGGAAGGAAGGAAGGAAGAAAGGAAGGAGAAAGGAAGAAAGGAAGAAAGGAAGGAAGGAAGGAAGAAGGAAGGAAGGAAGGAAGGAAGGAAGGAAGGAAGGAAGGAAGGAATGATGATGAAGGATGAAAGACTAACAAAGGAAAGGTTGATAGAAATACCACGATGTGAGGAAGGGAAAAAAAGTGGATGGGAGGGAGGGAAGAATATTGTATTTAAAAAGAGAGAGGGAGAGTGGAGGTAAAGAGGGAGGGAAGGAGGAATAGTGGAGATAAAGATGCATGAAAGGAAAGAGGAATAGTGCAGAGGGAGAGAGGAAGAAAGGAGGATAGTGGAGATAAAGAGGGAGGGAGGGAGGGAGGGATAATGAAGGTAAAGAAGGAGGGCAGCGACAAAGACTCATAACCTATTTATTATAACTCACAATTCTATTAGTAAAGTTGAACTACGTGAGTGAATCCTCGAAGGGCTATCACAGGCTACTACTATCTTCTTCTTCTTCTTCTTCTTCCTCTTCCTCTTCCTCTTCTTCTTCTTCCTCTCCTCCTCCTCCTCGCATGACTATCAACGTGAGTACCGTGAGTCTCGCTGCCTCGCCTCGCCGCACGTACACGCTTACTACCAAGCTGTCCAATAATGGCGTCAAGCTGGTGCTTTTACCATGCTCCGACTTGTTCCTTTAAGTACTCTCTCTCTCTCTCTCTCTCTCTCTCTCTCTCTCTCTCCTCTCTCTCTCTCTCTCGTACCCTCCTCCACTACTGCTGAGTTGTGATCGTCGTCCCCATCAGTCCACTGCAATCGTTCCATCTCTCCCTTCCCGTGACCTTCTTCACCTCCACCTCTGCACTTCCTCCACATTATTGCCACGCCCACTACACCACCACCACCACCACCTTTTCACCTCCACCTTTTTTGTTTTCTTGTAGGGTAGCAATAGCCGTAGATTGCTCCAGTTTTCTCATTTTCCTATATAAATTCCATGATAGAGAATGGAGGAAGGGGTGGGTGGGGAGAAGTCTTCCACTTTGCTGTCCTTTTGTCTCTATCAAGTAGATATCACAGTAGTAGTGTAGCCACACGGACAGCCTCGTTAGGTTCAGTAGGACTGTTGCTGTCTGTTCTTCCTTTGTACTCCTATGCACCTCTGCAACCTCTCCACCTCATTGCCACGCCCATCACAGCAGCACCTTCATTCCACCTCCACCCCCGCCCACACAGCCTCCCCCCCCACGCTGCCTGCTTGGTGAGGGCGTCTGGAGAGTGTCGCTTGCCGCTGCGTAATTGGCTGAGAGGCGACCAGTAGTGGGAAGCGACAGTCTTACTAAGCAGACGGCGATGAGCGGAGAGGAGCAGCGTTTGTTTTTGTGTGTGTGTGTGTGTGTGTGTGTGTGTGTGTGAGGAGACCGTTAAGGAGCATGACGGCAAGGCTGGTCATGACCCTTGTAATGCCTCAGCTGTGACGGTGGTGACGCTGCTACTACCGCCGATGACCACAAGGAGAACGACAACTACGATGATGATGAAAATAATGAGATGGACGACGATTTCATGATACAAACTAAAAAATAAACTAACAAGCAGAGTCCTACGCCATGAAGTATCCTTTTTAAACCCTACACTTGCTTGCCGTTGAGTCAGGATGGCATGGGTAGGCAGAGGAAGGCAGAGGAATGCAAGGAATGTAAAGGCGACGCACGGATTGGTGGAGGAGGAGGAGGAGAGGTCAAGAGGTTAGGGTGAAGGGTAAGGTTGGTAGGTCAGGGTTGCAACAGCTGACCGCCGCACCCAACAATGTAACGCTGCAGTCTTAACGGGAACAACACAGGAGACGCGACACAGAGCCACAGTGACGTGACGACCCGCGGTGCTTCAAGGTATGACGAGACGACGTGATGTGAAGGTTGTGGCTAAAACCATCGTCTCGCACCACACCACACACACACGTCTCCTTCTAACTAATTGATTACGAGAACAATGAGGTGAGTGAATAATTAACGCTTCCCAAAGATATTAATTACAGCAGAAAAATCGATAGAAGCTTAAAACTGTCTATAAATAACTCAAAATGTATTATTACAAAGATGAAACTTATCGGCATTTTCTTCATATTCTAAGTTGAAGGAATAATTAGGGAGAGGGAAAGGAAGCCGCCACCGGTACACCAAGGGCGGGGCGGGGCGGGGCGGGGCGGGGCGGTGTGCATCCTCCCAAGGGGCTGCAAGGAGGCGGGAACACGAGCGAGAAGACAGAAGGGAAACAGAGGCTGGTAATCTGACAATCTGCTGCGGTTAACCTTTGATCGTAGGGAGGTAAGACACTCGACTGACTCTCTCTCTCTCTCTCTCTCTCTCTCTCTCTCTCTCTCTCTCTCTCTCTCTCTCTCTCTCTCTCTCTCTCTCTCTCTCTCTCTCTCTCTCTCTCTCTCTCTCTCGTTTATCACTCCACGCCATCCACTCCTCATCCACACACTCCACTCCTCGCCATCTGTGCCACTCCTTCCTCAACTTTCTTCCCTTCCTATCTCCTCCACTTCTCCTCCACTTCTTCGCTTTTCTCCACCTTTCATCACTCTCATTCCCTTCTACACTTCCTCTTGTTATTCTTGACCTGTCATCTCTTCTTCCTCCTCCTCCTCCTCCTCCTCCTCCTCCTCCTCCTCCTCCATCATCTCTCAAATACTTTCTTTGTTAACAGCGAATTTTTGACTTCAGTTGCGTTAAGGAATTTCCAAATTTATCTGTGCTATTGATAAGTGATTAACGAGAGAGAGAGAGAGAGAGAGAGAGAGAGAGAGAGAGAGAGAGAGAGAGAGAGAGAGAGAGAGAGAGAGAGAGAGAGAGAGAGAGAGAGAGAGAGCATGTGTGTGTGTTTCCTCGTCTTCACTATTTCGACAAAACACAAGAAAACGTAGAACACTCACCGATTATTCGCGGCCACGTCTTTGCAACACGAAAACAGAATTCTAAAGTGCAACCTTGTAACTTTCATTCCTTTCTTTTCTCTTCCTCCTCCTCCTCCTCCTCCTCCTCCTCCTCCTCCTCGTCCCCCTTCACCAACTGCTCCATCTGCCTCATCCTCATCTTTCTCGTCCCACACTTTCACTTCCTATTTTCAACTTTCTCTTTCAAATGTTTTCCCCTCCCTAGTCTCATTCTTCATCCTTTTCACGTCAAGCCCGGCGTCCCTCAGCGCTGCTTGCCGCCCCTCCCGCCCCTCCCGCCGCCTCCACCCTCCTATTAAACACTCCTGCTCCGCCTTCCCGGCACCAGGGTGGACGCGAGGTGTTACTCCACCCAGATACAGAAGTGGTGGTGGTGGTGGAAGTGGTGGTGGTAGTTAAGAAGAATATGAGATGAAGAAAAAAAATAATGATGAAGTAAAAGAAGAATGACAGTTAGTTTAGCTCTACTTCCCTTCACCTATCACCATCTCTACTGTCATCATCATCATCATCATCATCATCATCATCATAACTTTCTTTCATCTCAAGTTAATTTTCATCATTCATCTCCTCGATTTTTTCTTTTCACTGCAGCAGAACATATTTAATTTTTTTTCTTCTCTTATCTTTTATTCAATTTTTTCTTAGGTACAGGCTCTTAAACTTTCCTTGTTCCTGCATATACTTACGCAATTATTTCCTAACACTTCCACAGATTGCTAAGTGTCTGGCGCACGCAACACTTCTTTTTTTTTCCTGTAAATCTTCGTCTTCGTTTTCATATAAATCTTCACTACACTTATAAATAGACAGCTTTACACACAGTTTACAAGATTAGTGCAAGTGTTTCCTTCCGTGTAAGCTCCTCATATTTTTCGCTTTAAGTCCTTATTAGTCTTGCAGTGGTTCCAGTTTACCTTGGTTCACCTTGGTTCACCTGAGTCTACACACACCTGCAGGCCGCTCACCAGGGCACGCGCAGGAAAACCCAACACGTGTCTACCTGTCGACGGTGATTTCTTCAGGTTGTTCTATTTACTATTTTCCCGTCTTTGGGGGCGTGTAGGCGGTGGGGGCGTGTAGGCGGTGGGGGCGTGTAGGCGTGGGGGCGTGTAGGCGTTGGGGCGTGGAGGCTGCGTGTCGGGTTTGCTCAGTCGGAGGCTAATATTTGCCTCGACCCTCTCGCGGCGGCCGAGCAGTCAAGCGGACGGAAGGTTGGATCCCCTCCCTTCCTCCCCTCCCCCTCCCCTCCCTCCCCTCTCCACACACCACCAAGTGCAAGACCAAAATCACCAACTTTTCCTCTTTCCTATCTTTCCTTCCCTCTTTACCCGCCACTGACTTTTGTGAATTCAGAAAAAAAATATACAGACATGAGTGGAGTTAAGTGTTAATAGTGATGTAAGTATTATTTAATTGTGGCTTCAACTTGGAATCCCGCGGCGACTATCTTGATTTGCTTTACCATATCGGCGTCGGGTGTGCCGCTGCCGCCCTCTCCAAGTGACGCCTCGACTTATCCAATCACCGACCATGATAATTAAACTCTGCATGAAGGTGTACTTATATGCACGCCGCGGCGCCACACCTTTATGTTTCAAGTGGAGGAGCGTCATCACTATTAATCCAAGACCTAACCTGTCCTGAATCAAGCCAACCCGTGCACAGCGTCCCTGCCACACCACACCACACCACACACAGGTAACAAGTAACGAGATATATAATTATTACTCAACAGTGAGACGCCACCGCCTCCCGGGTCACTGCGGCAATCACCCACCCACCTCACTGGCCGCATGGGCTCCTCCTGCAAAGGCATCTGTTCGCCTCACCTCGAACCTCACCTGCAAAGAGAGAGAAACATGCTTAGTTACAAACATAAACAAAATAAAAAGTCACAAGTATGCACT
>JAPQNM010000008.1:1865512-1868012 GCA_029783475.1 Metacarcinus magister
TAACAGACCCGGGAAAATTATTGAAAAAGAAAACGGCCATGATGAACGAGCGAGAACAGGAAAGCATTCAATGTGTCTCCTAAAATATGGAATGAGAAAAAAAAATGATGTGAATTCATAATTAGCATATACGTAAATAGTACCCCGAGAGAGAGAGAGAGAGAGAGAGAGAGAGAGAGAGAGAGAGAGAGAGAGAGAGAGAGAGAGAGAGAGAGAGAGAGAGAGAGAGAGAGAGAGAGAATAAAAGGATACCAACCAAAATACATTACAACCCAATACAAAACAATGACAAAAAAGAGAGTAAACAATTGAACCCAGAAACAAAACAAAAAACAATATAATCTAATTTCCTCTTACCTAACACACAATTAAGGTCAAATATTCCCCACTTTTTACCATGTCACTGAGCCCTACGAGGAGAGGTTCTGATGGCCGCCTTGCCTGCCTTACCCCCCTCCCCCTCCCCTACTCTCCCTCCCTCCTCCCCCGTCCCCTCCCCCCCCTCCCCCCTGTACTGGACCACAAGACGACCCTCTGTTATCAGCCAAACATGGTTAACTTAAGCCTGTTAAAGGAATTGATGCTGCCACTCCAGGTTTTAAGAGGGTGGGCAGCGTACACACACACACACACACACACACACACACACACACACACACACACACACACACACACACATCCACATACATTCATACATACACAAACACATAAATAAATAAATAAGTAAATAAATAAATATATATAATAGATAACTAAGTATAATAAAAAGATAAAATTAATAAATAGATCGAAAAAATAGATAAATAAGTAGACAAATAGAAAAAAATGAATGAAAAAAAATTAACTCTGCCATTAACTCACTCACACACACTCGACACTTTCAACAGCCTCAAGTTCACGTGTGTGTAATTGAAGGTTTACCGTTACACTCATTATTCTTTATAAATACTAGATCGACTTGCTCTTAATAATGTACGTCAAGTGTTGGTGCCTTGAGTAAGTGGCACCAGATGCACTGAAGTCCTTGAGTCACCGTCACATCACGCCCATCTTCACGCCCATCGTCTCTCTGTTTGTTAAGGTTTAGTTATGTTACTTTTACTTAACATTACCTCGACTTGATGCCAGAAGGATTGTCACACTTTAAAACTCTTATCTTCACGCTCACACAGAGGCAAGAATAGCTTTTAGTTTTTATTTTATACACTAATGGACTTGTGTTTATGTGGTTCTGCTGCATACAAATATATTAAACTACATAGAACTTTTTCAACGCTGCTCTGGTCTTAATAGGTTCTTGGTTTTGAATTTTCCTCCGTCTGGCGTTACAAGTTACAATTTTATCCCTAAAACATGAGAAATATTATAGAAATTTCACTCTTTTCCTTCTTATTTCCCTGTGGTGCAATGAGTCTACAGTATCACACTACTCTACAAAAATCATCACACGTCTCAGTCTTTTCCTAGTACTGTTTCCAAGGTCACATCTCCCTTTTACCCTCTCGTCCTCACCTCGTCCTCGGAGTCACAGGCAAGACGAAGAGAACGAGAGAAAACCAAACCCAAAACAAAACACACTAAGACAACAACATTTACTTCTGCCTTCGTAAAAATCAAGCGTCTGTGAGAGTGAAGGTTAAGGGCGACGAATGGACGACCAGCAAGCAATCAGAGGGAAGGAATTAGGCTGGTAAAGGACGCAGCTCACACTGACTTTTCTGGCGACGCTCAGCCCAACACTCCACTTTAAGAATGGAAGGGGCGGGAGGGTGGAGCAGCGTGCATGGAGGTTGAAATGAAGGGAGAATAAGGGGAAGGGGAATAAAGGGAAGAGGAAGAAAGGGAATGGGGTTAGAGAAGTAAGGCTAAGAATGTATGTGGAGGGAAAATAAAGGAAAGGAGGAAAAGGAGGAATGGAGGAAGAATGGGAAGGGGGAAGAAAGTAAATGAGGAAGGTATGGAATGGAAAAGGAAGGAGAAGAAAGGGTCTAGAGGAAGAAAAAGAGGGGAAGGAAGGAAAAGGGAAAGAAAGAGAAGGGGAAAGAAAGGGATGAGGAAAAGTAGATTTGGTTTGACTGTTTCTGATACAAGTGATTTTTTTTTTTTTACAATAGTGGGTCATCAGTGGTATTGTAGAAATACGTTTATAGATAGTTCATAGTTTGCTTCAGAGGAAAATAGACACAAAATAATTACCGACACACAACACCTTATACGAACTGAGGCCAAGTGTGTGTGTGTGTGTGTGTGTGTGTGTGTGTGTGTGTGTGTGTGTGTGTGTGTGTGTGTGTGTGTGTGTGACCAAAATTTTAACTTTCAGCGAAAAAATATATATACGGGATCGCAGTAAAACGGAAATGTAAGAGAGAGAGAGAGAGAGAGAGAGAGAGAGAGAGAGAGAGAGAGAGAGAGAGAGAGAGAGAGAGAGAGAGAGAGAGAGAGAGAGAGAGAAAAAAAAAAGAGGAGTGTTAGAACTGATGCAAATTACCCATTCAACTGG
>JAPQNM010000008.1:1873012-1898012 GCA_029783475.1 Metacarcinus magister
TTTGAGTGTGTGGTAGCCTCGCCCTTGGTGGTGGTGGTGGTGGAGTGTGTGGTAGCCTCGTCCTTGGTGGTGGTGGTGGTGATGGAGTGAACAGGGTGTGAGGCGAGGCTGTGTGGGGCTGAAGGGCGCCACTCGGGGTTATTGACAGTGGATGTGAGGAAGGTTCAGACTCACACGATGACCTGACGCCTGATTCACTCCAAGAACCAACACGAAGCCAATTACTCTTCATTCTGACTGTGAACAAACTCAACACCAATCTTCGTAGTGGATGCAGCACACTTATAACAACAACCGAGATGAAACCAATCCCAACACGTTCAAACTAGGGCGGGAAAACATTCTAATTCAACAAAACGTACATAGTATAGAATCAAAGAGGATGGGTTTATTCCTAGCGAGTCTTTCCTTAAAAAAAAAAAAAAGTGAGAAAAAAAAACCCACGTTAGAAATGGTCTCGTACGCCTCGCCTGACCACGTGCACGCCAAGGTTCGGTGCGTCAGGCCGTGCCCAAGCCGCTCCTTAATGCACGACAAGTCCGCCACAACATGCTTTTACTCCATCAAAGACATTCACGTCCACCTTCCCTCCTCCAGCACACTCCGCCTCTGTAGACCTCAGCGGGGCGTCACAGCGGCCGGGCGAGGCAGAGTCTTGTGTCCTGTGTGTGCACGCGTCATGACTCCCTCACCGCCAAGAGGTCACGCCCACCACAGGCCCGAAAGGATCAAAGGAAGCTACTCTGAGCTGCAACACACTCGCTGTTCCCCTTCAAACACCTCCTCCTCTTCCTCCTCCTGACACAACACTTTCCTCAGGTGGTCTCATTCAAACTGACAGTTCCCTCTATTTACGTATTGTGTGTCTTTCAAAAAGTGCAATAAGTTGAAGTATTGCAAAAGGTGGTTCCAAGCGTCCTTTCGATTTATCGTCAACACCTTCCTCGCTTTTCTCAGTTGGCTTTTAAAAAATTCATCTTCCGCCACTCCCTTTCTCCACCAAGCGTCACCTGCGGAGCTCACTGACGTAGCAGGTGCTCCTTCCCCCTCACACCTAGCTCGCGGCGCCGCCCACCCCAACTGTGCACCGTTTGACACTCTTCTCCACACTGCACCTACACTAACGCCGGAGTGCTTCTCCCTCTAGGCTCTGTCTCGATTCACTGCCTGTGTGCGTCAACAACTTTATCACTCAGGCAGGGGACACACACACACACACACACACACACACACACACACACACACACACACACACACACACACACACACACACATTGTTACGAACCACCATAAAGCCTCAAAAATAACTAAAAAATAACGTAGAGGAAAGTAACTATAAAATGAAGTCGCCACCGAGATAACTACTGGGAAACACAGGTAGAAATATAAAGTGAAACAGATTATTACTTGAATTACTTAATATATATAATGAACAATGTAATCTTAGGTTCCAACAAGTATCTCCCAACCTCCCACAGCTTTACTTTAAACACAAAACAGAATACGCAACACAAACACAATAACAATAGTCAGAAAAATAAAATAAATAACATAACAAATTTTAACTTAAATCCTTACCAAACTAGACGCAAAATTACGACACAAAATAAATACTTGAGAAATTTAATATAATGTTAAGTACTCACTAAATCTGGAGAGGAAGGGAGGGAGTGAAGTGTCCGCGCCACGTTCACTCTCAAGCGTTGGAAGAAGGGGAGTGAAAGGCTACCCACTCCCAAGTCACCACGAACAGAGTCGAAAACACACATGGACTCCATCTCTACGAACGTATCACACAGCGTTTCGTATAAGGCGGGAACGTGGGAGCTGCTCACGATTCAAAGGAAAGCAAGATGTCTCTGGTCACGTGAGGTTAAGGCAAACACATACGTAGTCTCCCCCCTCGCCTCCCTATCTACAAAATGATAACAATATGAAGAAATAATTCTTCCTCAGCTTTCTGTCACCTTTATCTATCACTTGGTGGTGTGAAAGCAGAGGGTATTTTTCGACATCTTAGCTTTTACAGAAAACATTAGATATTTAACCTAAATAATCTCCCCTAGGTGTCGACATTTCACCCGTCCTATTCTTATCTCACAGACGATAAGTATGTAGGGGGAGAAGGCGATAGCGAGCTGTGATTAACACTGACTTGTACATTTCGTCACCCAACAAAATTAAAAACAATATTTCTTAGTGTGAGTAACTCATAACAGCACACACACACACACACACACACACACGTACAGACACAGATACACACACACAGACACACACACACACACACACACACACACACACACTAATGTTCTCTCCTCTCTATGTCTGTCGAGGCTGTCTGTGAGGCGTAAGGAGATCCTTATAAAATTCTAGGAAGGCCTTCTTAACCCTCCACGGCTTCATCAGCCGTTCCCTCGCGATGCTCCACCTCAGGTTCGCACGACCCGACAACGAAATAAGCTGATAATAATAAAAGCGCCGAGGACAGACCGGTGTCAGCCCAGCGTGATTCCAACCATTGTACTCGCCTTAGTCTTTGTAGATAGCTTTATATACTAGCATAATGTTACTCTTCAATCTAGCGTTAATATGATTTTGTCTTTCTCAGTATTTTTTTTTCTATATCATAAACCGTTGGCGCCAGTAGGCTTTTATGGAGGCACAGATGGACTTGCCTCGCCTGTTATTTGGCGTAGGTTTTTTTTTTTTAGATTTTTTATAGTGACGCCTTGAAAGTTTACGTTCTCGCTTGAATATGTTGAGAACGAAGAGAGGCTAATCGCTGCTACAGCCTGAAATGCATATAACATTGTAAGTCCCGTCTGAGGACAGTATGGCAGCAATTTGGGTAGTCCTTGGCCACTCGGCGGTGATATCAAGTAGTATGTGTAAATTTATCTAATTGATATTTTTTTTTTCAGTCTTATTATTAATGTATCAACTTCCTTGTATACTTTCAGTCCATGATTGCCATTTTAATAAAACATTTATCATTATCATTATTATTAATTACTCACACACACACACACACACACACACACACACACACACACACACACACACACACACACACACACACACACACATTAACACAGTGACCTTGACCTTGCAGCGCCATGGCCTCGTAGCCTCACACGCAGCACATAACAGTTTCCAGCAGCACGTCTGCAAGGCTATATTTCCTTAATAAAAAGAGCCCATGGACATTAAACCATTAGCGACAATTATGCCAAACAGTCCCAGGCAGTGACTCCTATTTCTGGACGCGCACATTCCCAGAAACACTTTCCGTCAGTGCAATTTTAAAACAAGAATGAATAGAGTGAAGCACCGCCTCGCTGAACCCTTTGTGCTTCTTTAATTAAAGGTAAAGAATCACAACTGTCACTTAATATAGTCTGTCCCTTCGTCACTGTAGCAGGGTCACGCGTCACCCCTGCCTGTACCTCAGCGTCCCTGTGTCCCCTGTTATGCCACGCCCTTACCCTGCCGTGCCTTGATGGGCCTGTGATCGGTGCGCAGCGTGATAGTTCTCCTTCGCATGGAAATAGAATAAAGAGGAAAATATGAGTGTATGTAACCGATCAACTTTACGGGTTATGCCTCCGAGCGAACACACTGCAGAGCGACACCATTCAATAGGCGAGGATTTGCATAAGAGCAGCAGGGTGGTAGTGGCTGTGTGCTCTCTCTCTCTCTCTCTCTCTCTCTCTCTCTCTCTCTCTCTCTCTCTCTCTCTCTCTCTCTCTCGCATACACACCTCCGGGTTCAGCTGGTTCAGGGTTCAAAAAGGTCTTCATGTAATCATAAAGATGATGTCGCTGTTATAAAAAATTTGCATAATTGTTATATCTTCATTATGTAAAAAAATGAAAAAAATTATTATGTAAAAAAGATAATTAAATGCTCATTACAAGCAGAAGTGTGAGGTAATAAATCAAGGCTGTCTCTCTCTCTCTCTCTCTCTCTCTCTCTCTCTCTCTCTCTCTCTCTCTCTCTCTCTCTCTCTCTCTCTCTCTCTCTCTCTCCCTTAGTAACCAGAAATACACCATTGCCTTCTTTCCCTCTTTTCCCCTTTGTTTCCAGCCCATCCCTGCCTTGCCCCGACGCACCACCACGCCCACGACTCAGCACAGAGATGGGCGGCAGTCTGGCGTTCACTGGTGTGGGTCTTAAGGTGAGAAGTGAGGGAAGTCTTGAGGCTGTGGCGACGTAAGACTCCACGCTGACGAGACAAAGAGGCTTACAGGTAATACTACGCCAAGTACTTTCCTTCACTATTATATCTACAGTAAGTGACAGGTTGTAGATAGAAGTAAGTTATTTTACACGATAGTCAGTTATTCATTCATTCACGAGATAATTGTATGAGAGGTACGTATGTGAACCATTAACGCTATTATAGTTAACGTTATGACTGTGTTGCTTGATGAAAGGAAACTATGTAAAGACTAAGAATTGAGATGCAACATAACGAGTGTAGTAAGAGCGTCACAGGTACAGAGGAGCAGGTCCGCCCCCCCGCCCGTCCGCCCGCCCGCCCGCCCGCCCTCACGAAGGAAGATTGCATGCACAGCACAAAGGGCACGAACAAGGTCCAGGGCACACACTCCCCTCCTATGCACATTAACTAACAATTTATCTATCTATATAATTACTCTGCTGTGGAGGTGAACGTATTGAATGCAGAGGCCGTGTGTGTGTGTGTGTGTGTGTGTGTGTGTGTGTGTGTGTGTGTGTGTGTGTGTGTGTGTGTGTGTGTGTGTGTGTGTGTGTCTATGTGTGTTTACCTTATTGTATTTTAATAATATTGAATTAAATTAAGCTCGTCTTTTAATGATGTCATATCGTATTCTTCTTTATGACTGTGAATGGACTTAACACACACGACTTTTTCCGGTAATATATTCCAATGGTCTACTGCCTTGTCTGGAAAGGTGATTCTTCTTACATCTTTCTTCAATCTTTTCTTTCATAATATATTGCTGTGTCCTCCTGAAGATGACTGTCTCTGTACTATACACTCATTAACGTCAATCATTCCTTTATCTTCAACACATTTATATAGCATGATCATATCGTCTCTTTTCTTCTCTCTTCTAATGTTGGTAATTGTAGCTTATCAAAAGTTTCTTCATAGCTAAGGTCTTTCACGTTAGGCTCCCATCTTGTGGCTGCTCTTTGTACTATCTCGGTATACGTTTACATACCTTTTCTAGTGTGGTTTTCATATTGCTGTTGCATATTCAAGTGTCGATGTAAGTGTGTGTGTGGTAGGAGGGTGTGTGTGGTGGGGAGGGTGTAAGTGGTGGGGAGACTGTGTGTGTGTGGTAGAGAGGGTGTGTGTGGCCTTGAGTGTATAGTCGGAGCAGCAGGAGTACTACAATAGTCAGCCATTCACACACACAAAAACCACCCTCACACATCTTTGGGCGTGTTTGAGGCTGTTCCCTTTTGCATGACACAGTAACGTTTGGTGGAGGAACGGCCCAGCAAGACGCACGTAAACTATTCCTAGGTGGCAGAGTGAAGTGATTATTTCTTCTTGCTACAACCACTGATTTAAGAGTTTTTATTTTTTCACTGATCCTTCAAAATGCAGGTCCAGCGATGCCAAGATTACCGTCTCATTGTTCCCTCGTCACATTTTTCGGTCGTCTTCGTATATAACATGCAGAGAAAAGTGAAGTGTTGTTTCTCGGACCATCAGTCTTAGAAGTGTGAAAAGTCTGTCCTCAATACGTTATGATAAAAGTTATATTTGTATTAGATTGCAGTTTCTACTATAGTACTTTTTTTTTCGTTTGAGTACATTGAGTCTTGTCTTGATACTTTCCTTGGGCTGTCAGGCTGTTTAATATAGGAAAGCAGCATTAGTTTTAGGAAGACAGTTTACCGTTCACTATTACTATCTATCGCGTGTATCTACCTTCACATTCCATTCCACTTCTTCACAAACAATAAGACAAGTGCCATTCTTGTCTACGGGTCCAGAGCGTGTATTGCCGTCTGATAAAACCTTCACTTATTTTGAAAGAATCAGGGACAAAAGGTACGTGATGCTCGAGGCTTCAGGAGCACCACGTCATCTTAAAGGTCAGGCTTCAAAGGCTCGCCGCAAGACACGTGGGTAACGCGGCCAGACACCGAGGGGCAGCTTCTTGGCGTGGAGTGAACAGGTTCCACGCAGCGCCGGAGTCACCTGCTGCAGCCTTGTTAATGTACGGATGACAAGGAACAGACCACACACTCACGCATCGGGAAAAGTAATCTGGTAACATCCTCTCTCTCTCTCTCTCTCTCTCTCTCTCTCTCTGGTAAGGCCCGTGGAGTGTGTGGGACGCAGTGGTGCAGGCCGGGACGTGAGTGGGGAAGCGGAGTTAAGTACTGAAGGAACCCGTTTGAATCAGGCGTCCTTATCAAACCTCTTCTTACTCCTCAACGATGTCCTTAACTTCACTCTCTTCACTTCATTGCACTTCACTTCAAAACAAACAGTACATTAAATTTCAAAGCAGCACATTTTTATACTGCATCACATTCTTCATCGCACGCCACTCCCTCCCTCCCTCACACTCCATTCCACTCCCTCTGTGTACCATGCTTCAGTACGCCACACATCTCTGCACAACTGAATGAATCATAGCCTCTCTCCACACACTATACTATTCCTAACATCATACTATGCCATAAGTCACTATAGCACACACTACATTGCATCATACACACCACACAGCATAAAGCCACACCACACCACACCATTACGCATTCCTACGCCTCGTTGACCACCACACCCAAGCAACACACAGTACAACACACACACACGCACACACACAAATAACTTCAAAGCACAGTCCTTTCACGCACATTCCACTACCACACACACCAAACCAACCATGCTTACATACCACTCACATCACACTCCGCACTACTCCCACGCCACATTACACTCTGCACACCAACACCTAACTCCTCCACGCCTCGCCACACCAATCCGCCGCCTCGCCATCCCTCACTCGTGTGGTCGTCCCTCACCGGCGGAACAGCCACTGTGCTGCATCAGGACAAAACCAGGTCAGTCTTGGAGGAGGAAGAAGCATTACCTCAGATAACACAACAAAGGGGAACGGCCGCTCATAAATACCTTCCCTGTCAGACGGAATTACCCAGGTCTTCAATAACCAATAGGACTCTGGTGTTTGCAATGATGAGTGAGTCTGTGCAGGATTCACCTCCACCTCCACCTCCACCACGCGGCAGGGAGTCAAGTGGCGTCGAGTGGTTGATCTTTCCAAGGTAAGTAAGGGCGCCGCCTCCCCTCGCCCGTAGGTATTCAAATGAACGCTGGAAGTTGGTTGGGGGGAGTGAGCGGGAAACTCTCTCGGTACTGCCAAGTTCCCGCATACTAACGAGGGAGAGGGAGGGCGCGTGTCTAAATATTGGCAGCCCAGATAACGAGTAACCTGTCCACTCTTGTTTACCGTGAGGCCACCGCTGCCAGTGTCAACAGAGCTTCGTGGCTGTGTCGATTCTGGCTCAGCTTCACCCCGGCAGCAGCAGCAGCAGCAGCAGCAGCAGCAGCAGACCCTCGGCCAGGCCCCTGTATCGAGGTTCACGTGCTCTCGGGGGAGTATGAATGCACTCCCAGACCCAGTATTTTGTGTCCCTGCTCACTGTTCACTGTTTTCTGTTACGGAAATATAAAAGGCAAAAGGGGGAATCTGCATGAAACGGGGCAAACCTGTGCCAGTAAAGACCAAACGATACTGAAACTCGGGGATTATTTGTAAAGTAAACTGGATAACACGCAACAGGATTTTACAATGCAATAATATGAATTCTCTGCGATACACCAAACCATACGAGTCAATTTTTGTTAAATAATAATAAAAAAAAAAAAAACAACTACGAACGTGAATTGCCTGGAAAAATAATCCTACTTGAATAAGACTTTTTTTTTTTTTACACAGCCATGCAAAAAATCATGTGTCCATTTCCATTCCACTGATAAAAAAAAAATACAAGATCTTTGACAACCATGAAACTGATACCCCGCCGTGGACTCTGCCGTCTGCTTAAGCGGGACGCGTTGTGTAATGGATTCCTCCTCAGCAAACACCTTTAACGCGCGCCTGACGTGACGTGACTCCGTGCGGGGGAGTGTGCGGGTGAAACACGACGTGGGGGGGGAAGGGGGGAGGCAGGACGTGGCCAGGCGCTGAAAGGGAAAGGACAGGCATGGCAGATCCACCCATTTCACGGTGCTCCAGGATGACGGGTTCAAGCGACGGTCACACCCCTTCCCCCCTTCCCCCCTTCCACCCCCCTTCCCACCCCCCTTCCACCTCACCCAGGCTTATGGTAATTGGGTGTTGTGGTGATGGGTGTTGGGTGGTGATGTGTGTTGGGTGGTGATGGGTGTTGGGTGGTGATGGGTGTTGGGTGGTGATGTGTGTTGGGTGGTGATGTGTGTTGGGTGGTGATGGGTGTTGGGTGGTGATGGGTGTTGGGTGGTGATGGGTGTTGGGTGGTGATGGGTGTTGGGTGGTGATGGGTGTTGGGTGGTGATGGGTGTTGAGTGGTGATGAGTACGTCTTATTGATATATAACAAGGTGGTGAGTAAAGAGTACACTGTGAGTCCCTTACTTATCCTGAGTGGCTGGTGAGGTGAGGAAAGACGGGATTGTGAGGCACCTGCACTAAACCCTTGTAATCTTCACCACTACTCTCTCACCACTCTCACCACTATTCCCAGAGGACGAGGTGGGTGCAGTTCGTAAGTTAGAAATGACTGAGGTTTTCGTGTATCAAAAGTAAGATTCGCCTCTAATAAAAATGGTTAAGGTCATTTAGTGTGAAGGCGCATCATTAATAGTCAGTGAACAGTAACATACAAGACGGTGGGTATGAAGGAAGGACCGGGCCATGCAGCAACGTACGACCACTCCACTGTCATCCTTAACTACTCAACTATCTTACCCACAAAAGAAGTACAAGCCGCTAACTCAATTGGATTTCAGGTACTACTACTTCCAGCCGCTCCGCTCTTCTGGGTTCACGGCAACTCACCAAATAAGAACTACTGAACAAAATGCAGACTGACCACCAAGCCATTCAAGTGTCGCATTCAACTAGCTCACTTCTCATTCTGTGACACACACCTCGTAAAGCCATTTGACATGCAGCTACACCCACTCCCTGCTGCGTGAAAAGTAACATAAGTAATCCTGTACAAAGTGAAGAACGGCCACCAAACTGTTCCTAGTGTTGCCTTCACTTACTCACATGATCTTCCCCTGAAATACGACCTGCAGAGTTACGTAGGTGGATTCCCGGCACTTTTACCTGCTGGGTGAACAGAAGCACACGAGCTGGATACACTACGTCAAGCAAGCACTAACAGGCAAGCAGTTCCTGGAGTGTTGCAGTGACACACTCAACTCACTCTCCTCTCAAACACACGTGAGGCTGCTAAGCATGACTGTCCCTTCATCTTGGTGGTAGACACGACACACTTAAGCACAGTTCAGTATGAGTGTTGGCCGCCAGTGTGTTCAAGTGTTGCATCGCCTCGTCCTATTTTCTTACTTCTCGTCAAGGGACACCACTCTCACTGTGGGAGAGGCCGTGACGTGCCCTCTCACACCCCCGCCTCGCTGGCATCACGTTCATATACATTACGAACATAATTATCACGAAACTAAAGGACGTTTTGAGAGATCCGCCTTCAACACACACAGAGAGAGAGAGAGAGAGAGAGAGAGAGAGAGAGAGAGAGAGAGAGAGAGAGAGAGAGAGAGAGAGAGAGAGAGAGAGAGCAGCCAGGATAGATGTCAACAGGTTGCTTGGCTCTACGTAGTTTGTATAGTGTTGTAAGAGAACCATTATCTCTCCCATCCCTCCACATCCTCATTACCAAGCCCTCATAAAGCTCCTCCTCCTCCTCCTCCTCCTCCTCCTCCTCCTCCTCCTCCTCCTCCTCCTCCTCTTCCTCTATCATCGCTGTATCATCTTGCAAAGTATTCTTTAAGTTTTCATTAGTTCTCGTCGTGTTTCTTTCTTCTTTTCCTGGTCCGTCACGCTTGTTACCTTCCCTCGTGGCGGCAAATGTTGAATGTTTTCTTAAAAGCGAACAGTAATTCCTCATATTCCGCCGCGTCTAACTTTCTCATATTTCCTTGTGCATCTCTTACGTGTTTCCGTGTTTTCTTTTCTCTTTTTTTTTTCTTCTTCTCTCCACTTTCTTATTCCTATTTATCTCTCTCTCTCTCTCTTATGCACTGTTTATCCTCGACTTATTTCATCTTTTCTACAGTATAACTTAGCTTGATTTTCCGCTATGTATCAATTTCACCTTTTATTCCCGGTACCAAAGCAGCTATCTCTCATATTTTTCCATTACTATCACCACCACCATTACCATCTTTTCAAAACGATCTTTATCCTGTCACATTTTCATTTTGCTCGTCCTCTCTACCAACCTCGTCCTCGTATCAAGCTTTCCATACGTCGCGGTGGAGCTTCTGAATGGCTGCGAATATTATAATTATGTCATCAGAGGAGCCCCGTGCAGCAGGTGAATGGCAGACTGTCGGTGGCTATTATTTCGGCAGGAGGCGGCTCGTCTTCCTCATTCTGCGTGTGAAGGATAGAACCAAGGCTGCAGTAAGGCACAGCGCCACTCCCTAAAGGACGATACTTATGCTGCCAATACGCGGTGATGTTAATGAGGCAGACGTCAAGGGGTGGAATTGAGTCTCTTCTCAGTGAAAATCAAGGAAGAATACGAAACCAAGAAAGGTGATGACGGTGCCTGTGTGTGTGTGTGCCTGTGTGTGTGTGTGTGTGTGTGTGTGTGTGTGTGTGTGTGTGTGTGTGTGTGTGTGTGTGTGTGTGTGTGTGTGTGTGTGTGCCTCGTGGGCTGCTCTCAAGGCTAGTGTTCTGTGTCGTAAAGCTTTGCATTTAAGTACTTGTATACCGGGTCACAGGGTGCAGGAAGGGGGGGGTGGAAGGGAGGGAGGGAAGGAGGAAGGGATGGAGGAAGGGAGTGAGGGAGGAAGGGAGGGAGGGAAGGAGGGAGGGAGGGAGGGAGGGAACTATGCTGGGAAAGGGAGAGAAGATTTGGGATGGAGAGGAGAGGAGGGATGAATAGATGGGAGGAGAGATAGGAGGAGAATGGGAAGGATACAGGAGAAGATAGGAGAGGAGAGGTGAATAGAGGAGATAGGAGAAGAATGGGAAGGAAAGAGAATAGGAGAGGAAAGCTGAATAGATGAGGGAAGACGTAAGTTAGGATATAAAAAGAGAGGTGAGACAGGTGAGGACATGAAAGAGAAAAAGGGAGAAGAAAAGTAAAAGAAAAAGAAAAGAGTGGAACGAATTATAGAAAATAGATGAAGGAATGTATGAATGAAAAAAACTAAAAATAAAAGACGAAGAAAACAGAGATAAACAAACAAAACAAACAAACAAAGTAAACCCAAAAATAACAAAGGAGAAACAAATAGCGAAGGAAGGTAAACAATAGAATAAAAAGGTAAGACGAGATAACTTATGATGCGAGGAAAAGGAAATACGCCGAGGGAAGAAAGAGTGAAGATAAAGATAACGAAAAAGAAATGAGAACAAAAAAACCACACAAAAGAAAACGCAAGATGGAATGATTTAAGATGACAGAAGTAAGTAGTAGTAAGGAGAGACGAGAGAAAAGAAAAGGAAAAGGAGGAGGAGGAAGAGGAGGAAGAGGAAGAGGAAGAGGAGGAGGAGGAGGAGGAGGAGGTGGTGGTGGTTGCACACTGACACCTGTGTGCTGATGGTGACACATGGCCGCCGCTAAAAAAGGAAGCCGGCCAGAGGAACCTTAATTACACCTCCCGCAACAAGCTGGACAGTGACTTACAGCAGTGTACTTAAGGCATGACGCAGACCTCCACCACGCCAAGCACCGCAGTCACCAACAATTAGTTAAGGCGATGAACACAGCCCGCCCTCACTGCCCCACCTTTACCCTCAACCCCTCCCTCAACCCCTCCCTCAACCCCACCCCCGCCAACGCCCTCCATGCAGTGGTGGGCGGGTACACAATCAACACAGTAGTAACCTATTGTTATCGACGGGGATTTATCGACGACTAAAAGGGTATGTTGGTCGCCATTACTCATGCTTCCTGTCTCCATCTCCTCCGCCGCTCCAGTGATATCAACAACTACAGCAGCACCACCAGCAGCAGCAGCACCGCCATGCAGAGCAGTGCGTCTCGGCGGCCCCTGACACGGAACACTGCCGTAACATTATAACAAGAGGAAGAGTGTCTGCCGTGCACTGCAGACCAACTTGTGAAGCGAGAACCGAGAGCCAAGTTGTACGAAGTTTCACTCACAATAAAAGCAACTCCAACTCGGGCTAACAAACTCCACAACTCCTCCCAAAAGTAAGGTTTGGGCGAGCATAAGGACAAGAAAACTCTCTCGCATTTGCGTTTATGTTTCCTTTAAGGGGACGAGAAACACCCAGTAGTGTGAGGGAGGAGAGCATAGGATTCCGCATGCACGGTTTCCAAGGTCACACCCTTTACTTCCCCGTCAAGGTGATGCTGTGAAGCCTGACTGATTTGTGGCGTGTGTCAGGGTGTGTTGGGCGAGTCTGAGGGTGTTTCGACAGGCTGTGAAGAGGAGGAGGAAGAGGAGGAGGAGGTAGTGGTATGGGACTGTGTATTAGTTTGCATCACCGTTTCCCAAACTGTGTCGTGCATAGAATACATGAGAGGCATGAAGGCCAACAAATGTAGAAGAAGAAGCCACACTAACCCTGCAGCTGATTCTCCACGATGGCAAAATATAATATAAAACATCAAACTGAGAGACCGTGAAGGAAGCGTGAAAACTTTGCCAGCACCAGAAGGAAGCGTCTTGTTATAAGTTTGGGAACCACTGGTTGTATGTGCATAGTTACCTGTTCAGTAATTACAGGTGTTCAACGGATGTTTACTATGTGTGAGAATGGGGGAGGAAAAATAATAATAATATCATTAAGAAGAAGAAGAAGAAGAAGAAGAAGAAGAAGAAGAAGAAGAAGAAGAAGAAAGCTTTTACATAAGATAGGAGGAGTACAAAGGAGAACAAAAGAAGAACAGACAGCAACAGTCCTACTGGACCTAACGAGGCTGTCTGTTTAGCTACACTACTACTATAATATCTACTTGATAGAGACAAAAGGACAGCAAAGTGGAAGGCTCCTCCCCACCCACCCCTCCCTCCAGCCAAAACTGGCCGGAAGAGGAAGTGATACCATGTAGCATAGACAAACTATCATGGAATTTATATAGGAAAGTGAAAAAAAAACAGGCGTAATATACGATTATTGCTAAAAAGAATAAATAAATAAACAATAGAAAAAATAATCAAAAAAAGTTTACGCAGGAAGTAAACACTATTTGGTGAACTGATGCCAAGTGATTATAAAGTTTTTTTTCTTCTCTCAAACGATTCTTAAACGAAGAGGAGGAGGAGGAGGAGGAGGAGGAACACATAGGAACACATAGGAAGAACAAACAACAACAGGCCTGCTGGCCCTTACGAGGCTGTTTGTGAGACTACACTATCTACTCTAGAGTGAAGGATACAGGATAGTAAGGGTGAAGGCTTCTCTCCCCAGCCATGGCTGGCAGGGAAAGGAAGGCCAACCAAGACCATACTGTCACTACCACTACTGCTACCACTACTTCCTGGCAAGCGATGTCAGGCCACTAGCGACGTCTTTTGAATCGACATTTCGTAAGTTAGGTACATCAGGATGAACTTACTCAAAGTTTGCTACGTTAACGGATAGTATTTTAGTTGTGGATTGGCTTCTAAATATTTGTCAAGTCTATTTTTGAACGTAGTAATTGTTTTACTGTCGACGATATTGGCGGGCAGGGAGTTCCAAACGTTAACGATCCGATTGAAAAAGAAGTGAGGAGGAGGAGGAGGAGGAGGAGGAGGAGGAGGAGGAGGAGGGTCCGTCAGAAAGGTTCCCCCAGTGTAGTGAGGATCAGATGTAAGAGGCGGCTTGACGTGTGTGTGTGTGTGTGTGTGTGTGTGTGTGTGTGTGTGTGTGTGTGTGTGTGTGTGTGTGTGTGTGTGTGTGTGTGTGTGTTGGTAGAGTATGTGTAGCTTGGGTTGTAAGGCCACGAGGACATACCGAGTGGTGGTGGTCTTTTCACACATATGCACGCACGCACGCGCGCGCGCGCACACACACACACACACACACACACACACACACACACACACACACACACACACACACACACACACACACCACACACACACACACACACACACACACACACCACACACACACACACACACACACCACACACACACACACACACACACACACACACACACACACCACACACACACACACACACACACACACACACACACACACACACCACACACACACACACACACACACACACACACACACACACACACACACACACACACACACACACACCACACACACACACACACACACACACACACACCACACACACACACCACACACACACACACACACACACACACACACACACACACACACACACACACACACACACACACACACACACACACACACACACACACACACACACACACACACACACACACACACACACACACACACACACAGGATGATAATTGTGCGGTCAATTCATATTTGTTTATCTGTGTTCGGTCCGTGTTCAGCCACTTGCGTTTATTTTTTGTCTCATATATAATTGTTTGTTCATTGCGTGTTTGTGATTTTTTATTTGTCTGTCCGTCTATGTTATTATCTTTCTCTCTCTCTCTCTCTCTCTTCTCTCTCTCTCTCTCTCTCTCTCTCTCTCTCTCTCTCTCTCTCTCTCTCTCTCTCTCTCTCTCTCTCTCTCTCTCTCTCTCTCTCTCTCTCTGCGTCTAGGTGAGGACGTGGTCGTTGAGGTACTCAGGCGCCGGATGGGCAGCTGATCGAGGAACTTCACTATCATGATTAATTGTTGTTCTTTACACAGTATCTGCACCGCCGCCTTGGCTTCAAAGATCTCTTGGCAGAACACCTTGTACTTCCGTGACGCGCCGTAAAGAATAGCTTCCTTCTCTGTCATCACAAAGTCATTCAGGAAAGTCTAATGCCGCTTGAGAGACTTCCACGCTGCTGTCTGTCTGTCTTCAGTCTCCATACTCAGCCTTGGGAACCGCTTCAAGCCCTTTGCCCGCCGCCACAGCTTCTCGCACAGCGCGTAATTCCTGCGGCAAACAGTTTTCATGACGTAGGGATGAATGTTTCGGCTGACGTCCTCGTGCTTAAACTGTGCCAGGATCACATTTTTCTCTTGCCGCGAGTACTTGGAATGGCTGAGCTTCGGGAACAAGGCTGGGTTTCCGCGGTGGAATTTTTGGCTGTAAATTTTATCCTTCTTTTGACAGTCAGCCACCATTCCTTGCATCCACAGAGTGCGGGTCACACCCTGATAATGCTTCCAGGCTGGCTCCTCGTCCCCTTCGTCATCGCTGCCGTAGTTGAATTCCACGGCAAGTCTGTCCACCACACTGGAGTTCACTTATGGAGATGGTGACTTTTGGCGTTTCCTTCCCTTGTTTGTGTGTTTGTTTGTTCTTTTCGTCATTCATCTCCGCTGGTGCTTTCCCCGCCACTACCTTTCTCTGTGCTGCACTCACTCTCTCCATCAGAGTGTGAGGATTATTCCCACTCAGATTCACTCTCCTTCTCCTCCTCCTCCTCCTCCTCCTCCTCCTCCTCCTCCTGCTTCACCGGCTCTTCCCTTTCATCACCAGAATCATTGCTTTCCTGTTCACACTCCTTCCCACGCTGCCTCGCGGTACTCCTGAAGCAGCCGTAGTGCCACAGATTGCACTGGTCACACTCCCCGCAGCATGAAACGTCTTCCTCCATCGTCTTCCACGTCTGGGAGGTGGTGGCACATCCTCTCGTCGTCAGAAAGCTCAAGACTCGCGTGGGATCTGTTGTCAGCGATGTAATATTCCTCAGCCTCGTTTTCCTCATCGCTGGAGTCAATTTTTCCGTCCTTCATCCCAGCTGCTTTCTCTTTGAAGTCGCCATTCTTGGAAGTGAGTGTCAGGTCTGTCTGTCCTTGTGCTTCAGGGTTGTTACTATTCTTATCCTCCTTCAGGGCGTGTTCCAGCGTCTTGTTGCCGCTGTAGATCACTTCCAGAGTAGTGAACAAACCGTCGTGATCCTGTGCGTTCTCGGATCCGCTTCATCCTCTTATCATTTTCATTTTCCTCTTTTATGGGTTTATCTTCGTGTTCATCAGCTGCTTCTGTTTCCTCTTTATTTTCATCACTTTCAACAGATTCTTTTCCGTCACTTTCATTCTCACTTTCTGTATAATTAGAGTCATCACCACTTGATCATGCACAAGGTTCATTATCATTTACACACACAAGAAAATAATACTATTGATAATGATAGTAAAAATAATAATAATAATAATGATATTGATAATGATAATAATAATAATAATAATAAAAGCTATACAATGTGTGCAAAACTTCTCCCCAGCCTTCTCTGTTCTTCCTTCCCACTTCTCCAACCCTTCCCTTCCCCCACCCTCCCTCACCCACCCTACCATCACCCACATTCCCTCCCCCTCCCTCCCTCACCCACCCTACCCTCACCCACCCTTCCTCCTTCACCCTACCCTCACCCACCCTTCGAGACACAGCGTAACAGGTGCCAGACTCACCCAACCTCTTTACCCAAACAGAACCTGACAATAGTACAAGATATTTACTCTGTGACCTCGCTAGATAGAACAACAACGGGAGGGAGTAGAAGGAGGAGGAGAGTTGGGAGAGGAGGATGAAAGAGGAGAAGAGGAAGGTAGGATGAAAGAGAATAAGAGAATAAGGTAGATATGGAGACGGGGAGATTGTGGGTGGTGGTGGTGGTGGTGGTGGTGGTGGTGGTGGTTCCCCTAAAGTTAATGTTAGCAATTGTTTACGCTGAATACAACAGACAAATAGAGTTCGCGCTGACTCAACCATAACTCTCATCGGATGTATTGAGACAGTATATCCACCCAATACACTTCACCACAGTGCTATATAAACAAACAAGGAACGGTGTGTGTGTGTGTGTGTGTGTGTGTGTGTGTGTGTGTGTGTGTGTGTGTGTGTCTGTCTCTCTCTCTCTCTCTCTTTCTCTTTCTCTCTCTCTCTCTCTCTCTCTCTCTCTCTCTCTCTCTCTCTCTCTCTCTCTCTCTCTCTCTCTCTCTCTCTCTCTCTCTCTCTCTCTGTGTTACATAACCTTCTCTCGCTCACATAAGAATGGAGAGAAGATACTCGTGATAACAGATGTGCTTTACAGCCTCCACCACACTCCTCTTCCACTCCTCCTCCTCCTCCTCCTCCTCCTCCTCCTCCTCTTTCTATTATTACTCTTTATCTCATCATCTTGATTTTTCTTTTCATATTTACTTTCCTCCTTCTCCTCCTCCTCCTTCTCCTCCTCCTCCTCCTCCTCTTCCTCCTCCTCCTCTCGTGTTTTTCCTTTACTCTTTCTCTTCTTACTATTCCACTCCTTCTTTTCTTCATCTATATCCCTCCTCCTCCTCTTCATCATTCCTTTCCTTCTCATTCTGCTTTTCCCCTTTTCCTCTTCATCTATACTCTCCTCCTCCTCCTCCTCCTCCTCCTCCTCCTCCTCCTCCTCCTCCTCCTCCTCTTCCTCCTCCTCCTCCTTAAGTGCTTCATTGAGGCTTATGAGTCATGCAGATGGTTTCCTCGAGCCAGGGGAAGATTTGCTGAGAGGGAAGGAAGGAGGGAGGAGACGGAGAGGAAGGAGGAAGGAGACGGAGAGGAAGGAGGAAGGAGGAAGGAGAGGCGTGGTGAGCGAGTAGGGAAAGTCGCAAGGAAGCAAGGAGGTAAATGTGAGGGTGAAGTAAGGGAAGAAGGGAGGGAAGGGAGGAAGGGGAGGTGGAGGAAATAAGGAAAATTGAATAAGAAATGGAGAGAAGGGAGGGAAACGAGGGTAAAGCAATGAGATTTGGAAGGAGGAAGGGAAGAGGGAGGGAGGGAGGGAGGGAGGGAGGGAGGGAGGGAGGGAGGGAGGGAGGGAAGTAAAGGTTTGAACCATTGATTAAGGCGCCACAACACCGTGGTCACATGGCGCCGCCACCTTAATATTACATTACCATTATTTCTTTCAAGAAAATAATTGAATGATCTTATACAAAGGAAACAAAAAATATTATAAAAAGCAAAGAAAGTAAATTATAAAAAAAAGTTTATATATCACATCAAAGTAGAAGGGTAACCATGTTCATAACACAAGTAAGCACCTCATGTCCCTGGGAGACGCTTACTCTCAGTATCAGGGAGAGACGGAAACTTCCGCGCGTCCCTGACAGAGGCAAATGTATCGTTATCGCAGGTCTGTCCACACTGCCGCAGCCAAGGGGAACAAGCAGTCATCAAGGTAAGGCTGCACCCCGCGGGACGGGACGTGAGGTAACTTGTATGGCTAATCCGATGTCCTAACACTGGACATACTCGTCTCACCTCGGCGCCCACGGGTTTACAATGTCCGGTCAGAGACACATGGCACTGTCGGTGATTTCCACCATTCTACTCACGGTAACAACATCGTTCCACTTCCCGTGCCAGGCAGATTGAAAGGCCGATCTAATTGATGGGACAAGCAAGTGCATGGCGAGAAGAAGTGGTTTTGCCCACCTCATCCGCACACTCCTTCCCCGCTACAAAGACATCAGCAGGAACACACCACAAACTAATACTACGGCCACCTTTACGACATAGAATTATCCCATATAAGTATTTTTATTATAACTGAGTGAAAGGAATAAACATTTCTGAGAGAACCGCGGTAAAATCACAGCAAATCACGAATTTTCACACCTGTTGTGGATGCAGAGTACGAAGAGCTAATAAAATGGCTGACAACGCCGGGTAAAACCAGGAACACGGATCCAAAACCGACGCCAGCATCACACTTGAAGCCATCTCTATAAACAGGTGTGAAGCCATCGTGCTGAGATGCATGGTCTAAAAACAGGGACTTGACGCATCCCGGCAGGTCTGGCTTTGATAGAGGCAGTGATTGACATAAACCAAATCGGGGAACTCCCACGGCGGCACAGAGAGAGGAGGTTTGATTGCCACTACGCAAGGTCAGGGAAGGGACAGCTGACTAAGAACCATCCCTCCTCGGAAAGTGAGAGGGTGTGAGTATCTTGAAAGGCTCTGTGCCCTGTACCAAAATAGTGTAATCACAGACTGTCTATGCAGGTCGAGTGGTAGGCTGGGAATGTGGCGATCAAAAAACACCTTTGCCAACCAGACTCCGGCATGGTGGAAGGTAAAGGTGGGAGGAAGGAAGGAGAGAGGAAGGGTAGGAGTGAAGGTAGGAAGGGAATAAGTAAGAGAAATAGTGAGAGTGGGAAGGAATGCAGGAGGGAAGGAGTGAAGGAAAGATAGAGTAACATAAGTGGGAAAGTAAAGTGTAGAGAGATGAATGACTGTAAAGAGAGAGAGGGAGAAGAGGAAGGACTCTGACCCTTAAAGATTATGAGAAGTGTGTCAAGAAAAGGCGTTGGATTAATGAAGTGTGAAAAGCATGATATGAATAAAAGGGTGAAAGCAAAAGGGTGTGAAAAGCAGGAGAGAGGATAGAATGAACATGTAAAAAGGCATAGATGAGGGTGGAGACGATAGGGTGACAGTACATGCAAAATAAATGTATGAGGAAGAATGAGGAAGGTGATAGAATTGTGAGTAAAAAAGATGGAATGATGATGAGAGGGAGAAAGTTTAGGAAGAAGAGTGTGAGTATAGAGGCTTAAAGGGGTGGACATGACAACAGAAATGAGAGAGAGAGAGAGAGAGAGGAGAGAAGAGAGAGAGAGAGAGAGAGAGAGAGAGAGAGAGAGAGAGAGAGAGAGAGAGAGAGAGAGAGAGAAAAAAAAACTTTCCAAATAAGCACTAGTATAAGTAAATTAATAAAATAAAACAAAAAATAAAACAATGGAGATAAAAAGGCAATAATTTTTCGAAGTTATATCATTAGAACACAACACTAATGTGGTTTGAGATGAACAAATGAGCATCATCAACACTATTCATGCAAGACTGAACAACTTAGGCTGATCCACTAATGCCATCAGACACACAGACAGACAGACAGACAGACATAAATACAAACACATAAATACACACACACACACACACACACACACACACACACACACACACACACACACACACACACACACACACACACACACACACACACACACATACACTTTACTACACTTTTACTTTACAATATCACACTTATTCAATATTCACTTTTATTGTAATAGAAAATAAAGTCGAACCTAAATTGCGACACAGACGAAGCGTTGCACATTTAGCGGGACAGGTAACAGCCACGCCCACCTGACACCTGTACGTCAAGGCGCGTGTTGCCTCCACCTCATTAATACCTGTTAATTACCTCATCTCCAATAATGACACCTGGCCAAATAAACATAAGCCTTTTCGAACCGGCCGTCAGAAAGCGAATCTTAATTAGCATTCATTACCGCTAACAGCTCGGTGGTAATAATTGCTTTAATCAGCACTTTCACAATTAATCTTTGACACTGAAAAAAAAAAGTTGTCTGGCCGAAGGTAATTGCCAATTTGACGACGGCCGCCAGAGCAGTTTTAATTAGCGGTAACAAACACCTGCCGCTGCTGAGTGATTCCCACCTAATTATTAGAATTTACTGAGCAAAATGTTTATAAAAGGTTCAGTTCAATATGTAAGTGTTCTCTGCTCGAAATTATTAAATATGTTTACCATGAATGTCTGAGAATTCGTGCAATATGTTAGGCAAAAGTATATCAGAATTTCAACACAAAAAAGTGAATGTGCGTCAAACAGGCGGTAATGAATGTTAATACTTAGTTACGCATTGCCACGGCGCTTACCTCCGTCTCCTTGACCTTTAAACCCGCTTTAGATAAGAATTCCTCCCCCCTGCACACACGTCTGGCTCACTGTGTCATCCTGGCCACCACTGTCTATCCACCCAAGGTAATGCTGTTCCACAGGTACATAATATATTCCTTGAGGCACCCCCAAGGAAGGAGGAGTGGCGATGCACGCGACCATACTATAAATACTTACTTTAAGAAACCTCATAAGGTAGCCAGACCAATAATTACTACTACTTCTGCTACTACTACTACCACTACTACTACTACTACTACTACTACATTAACCATAGTCCATCAACATAAGCCACTCTGCTAATTCAATGCCTTGGGTTTTGAAAGATTGAAATATTTACCATGATGCGGCCTGGGATCGAATCCTTGACAGAACGCTCCACAACACTTTACCATTCATACTGTAAGGATCACCAAGCTTCACGCACAGTTTGGTTGACGTTAACAGTCCCCCCGCAAAGAGTGTTAGGAGTGCATAAAGGTGAAGCAACTACGTAACCTCAAATTTCAGTGTGGTAAAGATAAAAAAAACCACTTCTTCCACTAAGACTTTTAAGCTACTAGACAACATCGCTACAACCTTAACAACACTCTACTATCAACTACCATAAATATCCTCTTAAACTATACTGCAAAACACACTTGAGCTGCACACTTCTACTGCATACAATAAAACAGGGATACACACAAAAAAAACTACTATACAAAAATTTCTGAGAGCATGTAAACCCCCTTGACAAGATGCACTAGGAAAAAGAAAAAAACTGGATGGTTGAAAGGATAATCCCAGTGTGTGTGTGTGTGTGTGTGTGTGTGTGTGTGTGTGTGTGTGTGTGTGTGTGTGTGTGTGTGTGTGTGTGTGTGTGTGTACGTAGCCTCAGGAGTCACCATAGCACCTCGTCTGGCCTATTGGATCGATGTGTGTGTTTAAAGCGGTGGTACAAGGTTCGCATCCCGTAGGCAACACTTGAACTCACTCGATCCTATGTATTCTCTCTCTCTCTCTCTCTCTCTCTCTCTCTCTCTCTCTCTCTCTCTCTCTCTCTCTCTCTCTCTCTCTCTCTCTCTCTCTCTCTCTCTCTCTCAAACTCAGAATAATGAAGAAGAAAAAAAAGAGAAGAGAAAGTATAGATGTAAAAAAGAAAAAAAATAACTCCCGTTCAGGAATTAACATTAAGTCTCGCATTATGAAAGGAGGGAGGAGGGAAAAAAAAGAAAAGGAGAGAGAGAAAAGAGGGAGAGGATTACAAGGGATCGTCCATATTTTTCCTCCAGGTATTAATTAAAGACAACTTCCGACTACCTTGCATTATAGGACTGAAGGAAGGAAGGAGGGAGGGAAGGAAGGAAGGAAGGAAGGAAGGAAGGAAGGAAGGAAGGAAGGAAGGAAGGAAGGAAGGAAGGAGGGAAGGAGGGAAGGAAGGAAGGAGGGAGGGAAGGAGGGAAGGAAGGAAGGAGGGAGGGAAGGATGGAGGGAAGGAAGGAAGGAAGGATGGAGGGAAGAAAGAAAGGAAGGATGGATGGATGGATAGATAGATGGATGGATGGATGGAAGGAAGGAAGGAAGGAAGGAAGGAAGGAAGGCAAATGAACCCCTGAGGTATATTTTCAGAGAGAGAGAGAGAGAGAGAGAGAGAGAGAGAGAGAGAGAGAGAGAGAGAGAGAGAGAGAGAGAGAGAGAGAGGAGAGAGAGAGAGAGAGAGAGGAGAGAGAGAGAGAAGAGAGAGAGAGAGAGAGAGAGAGAGAGAGAGAGAGAGAGAGAGAGAGAGAGAGAGAGAGAGAGAGAGAGAGAGAGAGAGAGAGAGAGAGAGAGAGAATAATCGCAGTATCGAGGCTCAGTAAGAGACCGAGCGACAATGACGAAAAGAATAACGGAGGAGGAGGAGGAGGAGGAGGAGGAGGAGGAGGAGGAGAAGAAGGAGGAGGAGGAGGAGGAGGAGGAGGAGAAGAAGGAGGAGGAGGAGGAGGAGGAGGCGGCGGCGTGATGAAAGCAGGTGATGGACGAGGTGAAGAGGACTTGAATTTTGGAGGAATTGCTGAGTTATGAAAATGCTCTCTCTCTCTCTCTCTCTCTCTCTCTCTCTCTCTCTCTCTCTCTCTCTCTCTCTCTCTCTCTCTCTCTCTCTCTCTCTCTCTCAGTAAGTCTCATCAAGGTCTTCCCATCGTATTGTTGCCTGAGAACTGTCACCCAACGCTTGCTTCCTCATCTCTCACCCTGCACTCTCACCCTGCACTCTCACCCTTCACCCTTCACCCTTCGTCACCCCACCCTTCCTCACCCTTCCCTCCCCTTCACCCCTAAGTCACAGGGACAAACGTTGCTGCAAAGACTCGTACAATACAAAATATTTCCCTGGAGCCGATCTGATCTCAGCTAAGACTTTCATTTCGTGAAAATATATAGACAATAACTCAACATTACCGTTAAATATCCCGGCGGGCGACGCGAGGTGGCGAGGCGGGACGGTGTGGCTCCCTCGTGCTGGCTTACTCAACAGGACATACTGCCGCTGCATAACACTGCATACGTATAACTTTTATCTCAATATCATATCATATCTTTGAAGTGTCAAGCATTCACCCCTTCAGTCCAGTGTCCTGCCTTCAACCTTGCAACGCACAGATAGAGTGACGAATGGTAGTGAGGAAAGTAGATAGTCCCTTCCCCCTCTCCCCCCCTCCACCTTCCAACACGCCTCCCGCCACCTGTGTTCACGACCGCTAAAATTTATTTCTCAATTACTGTAATAGCGATGCCTGGATAATGTATGTATTCGAGTGAGGCCGTTAAGTAAATTCAGTGGCGTGGAGCGAGGCTGGTGGCGTGGAGGTGGCGTGGAGGGCGTGGAGGTGGCGTGGAGGTGGCGTGGAGTGAGGGAAGAGTAGCATTACGGTCACAGGGGCGCGCACTTCACCCTTGAGTGGCTGATCCTTAACGTTTGACATTCACTTCCGTCACAGCTCAGCATTGGGGAAATAATATATAAAAAAAAGGGCGGGTGGGAGAGTGTCTTTTTGCCACTGTATCAGCACGGAGTGAGTCTTCATCTCCGAGGGTCGTGGTGACCTGTAGTGCCTCTGAAGGACGTGCAGACTTGACCGCCTGTTTTGCCGCCACCAGGTATAGCCACATGGCCGCCACAAGGACAGGTCAACGCAGTGGCGGGCAAGGCGACACACACACTCTGCCTCTTCTTTAAGCATGAATGAATGCCTCACTAAACACACACACACACACACACACACCACACACACACACACACACACACACACACACACTTGATAATGCATGAGGATGAATGATAATAAAAGAACACGTGAATGCTGATGAGGCGCAACAGAACAATGAACACAAACACGTGTCTATATACAATGAAATACTGAGTAACAGTCATCATATGTTAATGACGATGCAAACAACTGTCTTTGTTCAATTGTTCTCTCTCTCTCTCTCTCTCTCTCTCTCTCTCTCTCTCTCTCTCTCTCTCTCTCTCTCTCTCTCTCTCTCTCTCTCTCTCTCTCTTCTCTCTCTCTCTCTCCTCCAAGAATGGGCAGGGTCTCGTGGGTCACAGTGGCCTGGGTGGTGTTGCTTCCCTTGTGTGGTGTCGCAGCACTGCTTGGCGCTGCGGCAGTATACATCAGAGGGAAGCCGTCAGAGGGCGCCGCGATAAATGATGACCTCGGGGTCGCGTCGTCGTGTCGAGGGTGAAAGGTTGTTGTCATCTGGAAGGTTGTGCTGAATAATGAGGGAACAATGTCTGCGAGTAGGAATTGTTTGGTTCGCGTATAAATCGATGCGACTGATAACGAGAATTTATAAGGCGAGGCAAGAATTTTTTTTATAATATTTGGTGGGTTTCCATTTTCCAAGTGTCGGGTTGTAGCGGGCCTCAGCGTAGCACCTCAGGGGACACCACACACCACACACCACACACCACACACCACACACCACACACCTGAGAGTTTTGCA